>JAPZPC010000110.1:0-126030 GCA_037952705.1 Haplographium delicatum
GGGATGGGATGGGATGGTATGGTATGGGATGGTATGGTACGGTATGGTACGGTACGGTACGGTATGGGATGCGATGTGATGGTATCGTATCCCCCGAAATCCAGCACGGAGAATGAGAATATACAGGACCAGACAGGACTTACAGTATGTTCCCGTATTCCCTACAGTGGACCAGACCCTACCGTGTCTACCGAGATCGGCCTCTACAGTACAGTACAGTACAGCCGTACCATAAATAATATACAGTACGTGGTATATAATATACAATATACAATATACAATATACAACTCCCTCCAATACAACCATCTAATCAGTACTATAATCTACCCATCCCATCAACCCATCCCATCAACCCATCCACAATATGCACAACCCTCCCCGAGAGCCCCAACAATTCATTCCTTCTTTCTTTCGATGCCCGCACCAGAATATGCACCTCGGCCCGTCACCTGGATGTCGCTAAAAGTATACTTTCTGTCAAACTCAAACCCTTCTTTCTGCACACTCCCCAGGATCCATTCTGCTTCTCCACGTTTCCACTTTTCTACCATTCGCCGGGGCCCAGCCTCATATTAAACCATCCCTTCTCATATCATCTCATTTCATCCCATCTTCTTCTCCCCACGAACGAGTGGAGAGCCGTTCGTTGCGCGCTGTTGGCGTCCCCTCCCCTGGGCTACAGGACCACCAAGTATACATGACAATACACTTGAAAACATTTCCCAAAATGAGAACCCGACACCAATGGACCCTGGAAAATCCTCCAATTTATTTTTATTCCCTCATCGCCGCACCTCGACCCGACCACGCTCTCTCCCCGTATCCGACCGCCGCGGTGGGGTTCAACATAAAATTTCATCTTTATTTTCGGCGAGTATTCTGACGCGCACCACTACCCAACTAAAAAAAAAAAAAATTAAACTAGAAAAAAAAAGGTTGGCAACTTCAGCCCGAGCGAGGGCGAGGGCTCAAAACACGCCACGCGACGCCACGCGACGCCACGCCCACACCATCTACAGAAGAGCGACACGGTACAGTAAAGGGTTGGGGAGAACCAGTTAGTGGCCCGCCGGCGTCTGACGGCGTTGCCACCATGGCATGGAAACCGTCTCGGCGAGATCCCCCGCGACCGTTGGCATGCCCTGATCTTAGACACGTTCTCGACTCGGTAGCGATACTTCTTCGGAACCATATTTCTTCGAGGTTTTCTGTGCGGGGACCCGGTGGTGATCTATTCCCAGTTGCCCTTCGATAGACTCGCTCTACCCGAGATCGTCTGCGACTCCCTTGGATAGGAAGCATGTCTGATCCAGTGAGTATGATAACTTATTCCTCTTAGTTCATATGTTGCAATCGCCATATAGCTATTGCGCACCTGAGAGCCTCTTCCAGGGGTCACTCTTATGGCAATGATTGGGCGTGTCCGACCCGAGACTAATAAATTCGAGAGGGATCTTATACACTCAGTCTTATCAAAAGGGTTTTGCTATTTGCCTCAATATCGTTTGTCTGCAGCGCAGCTACTACAAGACCCCTCCTCTAATACTAAAATAGAGATATATCAGGATTAAAAAAGTTTATCACCATAATTTTATTCTCTCAACTGCCCGTCTATTCTTTCTAGTCTATCTTCATCTATTAGTTCTAGTGTCTGTTCTTGTCAAATCCATTCACCGTCTATTCATTGGCGTCTATTTTTCCATCTGCGAATCCTCAAATTCCTTCCTTCCCTTATTTGAGTCCTCAAAATCCTCAACCCCTGCAGCTGAACCATTCTAAGATCCATTGAAATACACCACACTCACTGTGCTTAGTTTCTCGAGGAGTTCGAGGTTGATCAAGTTGCATCAAATTCCTCAGCTGGATTTCCTCGTCTTCTCTTGCCTCACCCACGTCATCTTTCATTCTTGCCATGCCGTCGTTCCAGCGTTGCATGATTCGTTGCTCCTGCTCTTTCTCTCTTTGCTGCCGTTTTGACCGTCGGGCTTCTTCTTCCGATATCGACACCTCAAACCGAACCTTTCGCATCATTTCTTGACCGCCATGAGAGTCGTCGCCCATCTTAGCGCCCTGAGGTTCATTAAAATGCGTCAAACACCGTGTGTTGTGAAATACGTGCGGAGAGTCGAAAATAAGCTCCCCCTGCACCGTCCTGTCGACTGGCCATTTCCGTTGGAGAGTAGGAAGATCTGGGTCGCGGAATGGATTTCCATCTCCATCTTCTTCCTCGACCGTGTCTGTGACATGACATAACACGGCAGACTGGGATTGGAGAGATTCCTTAGGAGAGGAGCGAATATGGTCACCGGTCTTCTCGACTTTCGTCTCCAACAAGTTGATTTTCGGAGAAACCCTTGGCGAAGACATCTTTGCAATATCTTCCCACTCCTCTGAGATGCTGCTCCTGGGATCATCCAGAATATTTATTTCCTCCTCAAAGGGGTCAACAGGCTGGCCATCTAGCGTATTCAAGATCTCCGCAGCTTCTGGGTAATTTTCTGGGCTTTCGCTTTTGAAATTGTGCGGGTCGGTTTGTTTTTCGGGCTTTTGAAACCCTTTACTTTCGATTTGCTGCACTAAACAAGAGTTTAGGGGTGTCAAGTGGTTCTTGTCTATGTTGTCATCATCATCAGCTTCAGGTCCGCCTTGAACCTGGACAAACTCAGAACAGTCAGAGAGGGTCTCGTGATTCTCCATATCAACTCCTGGTGGATGTTTTTCGAGAGGGTGTCCTGATGCGGACACCATAGCCCAGGGCGTTTCAGGAATGTGTAGTTCATCTTCGTCTTCTTGCTGGAACGACCTTTTTCGGAACGTTGGATCAGATATTCGCTCTGGTACAGATGGATATTGCTCAGGTACCGAGTCCAACAAGGTTGGTTTTGGAGCTTTGACAATAGTCACTTCAACGGCTGTTCTGTAGACAGGCTTCTCATTTTCTGGTAGAGATAGAGCTTCCATAGAAGCAACTTCCTCATAATCCATATCTGAGAGAGGGGTATTCAAGGAGGGTACCAGCACGGCCTGCGTGTCTGGTGTCGATTTGGGATGCATGTTGAATGCTGGATTTGACTGAAGGGTCAAATGAATATCAGATGTTAACTAAATGGCTTACTAGAAATGAGAGGAGAGAAGTGAAGAGGGCGAGTTGATATAGGAAACCCCCTATTCATATCATGGAACAGTCCCATGCCGTATCGAAGATTCGAGCTTGAGAACAAAGTGGAGTTTCAAGAATTGCAAAAATTGTGTCATCATAGCCGTTAGGTTGGAGATGAAGGCAATTGTTCTCGAAACTAATTTTCTATTTCTTATCGCCAGGTCGAACGAATGAACCCGCAAGTGCACTTGTCTCTGCTGTATGATGCAAATATATTTTCATTATTAGATTGACCAAAACTGGTTTCCTATTTCTTTGACAGTATATTTTTACGTACGCTTTGCGTCTAATTCCAGTTCTCGAGTAAGTGTTGAGAACAAAGTCTATTCATTCTTCGAGTATCTCTTTGTCTGCAAAGTATATAAGGGGGTTAAAAGGCCAATGTCTTGGATATCAAACTACGACTTTTGTTACATTACTGTCAACCATCTAATTTTGAAACTCTTCATATTGTCAACCCGTAGATCAAAACAAAGAATATCAATCTCGTCATGCCATACTCAACCTCAGTCTCACGCTCAAAGCGCAAGTACACTCGAAAAACGACCGTCAGATTTTCACCTATCCCTCTTCGCGAAGTGTTGCCTCCTAGTGAGTCTGCCTCTTCGCCGAATTATTGGCCTGAAACTTGGGTCAATGCCGCTGGAAATACGGAGGGAACCAAAGCCACCCCCAAAACGGTCTCTATCGTTCCACCTACCTATCGCCTCGAAACTTCTACTTCTAGTGAGACTTCAGATGATACCCTACTAAATTATTGGCCTGGTGATACTTCTGATGATATTGGGGACAATAACGCTAGAGATAGAGACAAAGACCGAGAATGCAACCCACCAGAGCCGCTTCCACCTGCTTCCACTACTAGCACCAGCATCAACCCTTCCCAAAACAATCCGCAAGATATGTTCCTCCCGGCACATATCTACCACTCCGCCCCGCCTCAAGTCCAGACATCCAAAACGCCTCACAAGCCTCCCCACACCGCCCGGATCCTCCCTCCACCCCTCCCAGCACAGCCTTACGAGCAATGGCGCCCAATTCGCGAGCCGCGGCTCTTCTTCTACAGCCATATCTCCATGCCATCCGCGGGTATCAAGCGACCTTGCATTGTCTTCGATCCCTCCCACTGGAGGGACTTCCGCGCCCCTGTCGGACAGAGGTGGGCTTGTGAGTGGTGTGGGCAGGAGTTGGGGATTTGGGAGAAAGGGAAGCAAATGTGGGAGATTTGAATGGAATATACAAAGGGTGGGTTGCGTTTGTTGGCCTCATCTGAGTTTATGACGTTTAGGTATCCAGCCCGCGTGGGGGAGTTTGAAAGACAAAGAAAGTCTCTCCTTTGTTGTTACCTTTTTTTTTTCATCATCGCCTGAAACTTAAATTCTGTTTTTTTCTTTTGGTTTATCGTGTCTCTTTGTCTACTAATTTTGTCTAATCGGAGTGTGAGAAGAGAATTTTCTGAGGGATTAAGATAGGAAGAGAATGCGGTGGAAGTTTCAAGTCGAGACTTGGAAAATGCATCTCGTTCTTGAAACATGCAGGATACAAAAATCATGAAGAAAGGCTGTCAAAAATCCTCTTTTTTTTGTAAAATATACTTGTTACTTGGTAATATTGTCTTCAGTGAAATTTGTATCTGAACCTCATTTTATTTTGCAACTGTAATTCCCCCTTTTCCGCAAGATCTGCCGACCTTAAGCTCTCTCCCACAAGAGCAGATACATATCATATCAATGTCAAGCAACCAAAATTCCGCTTTCGGAAATCAAAACTTCCACGGTTCAGTTCCTGATTTCGGGGAGTCAAATGTGCATAGTGATCTGAATTCGACTCCTACCCGGTCTCCACGGATGGCATCTTCTCAAGACAACCAGTATCAATATCAGTACCAGCACCATAACCAGGACCAGGATCAGAATTACCAGCAACAACCCCCCTTACCTCTCATTACGCTCTACCGAGTGCCAAACACATATGCTTTCATCCCATTGCCGCTACTCAACGGCGCGCCCATGCAACTCTTTCCCAACCCGCCAGTTATCTTTACCACCCCTCCCACTAATGTCCCGGACCGCTATCCCGCTCAGATACAAATAAAACAGCCACCACAACCGTACCCGCCCTCGCAACCACCTCACGAGCTCCCTCTTCTCCAAAATATGCCTCCCCCGGTAAATACCTACCAGTCGGGGCCGCCAGCCCCGCCCACATATTTCCACCCTATCTCTCACGGTGCGTCAAGCCTCCCAAGGCAAAATCTTGGCCCCGCGAACCAATTCTCACAGGAGCCACGATGGCAAAGAGATCAGTTACATGGAAATGAGTTACGTCACGCACCGCATGGCACGTATATGCCGTCGTATGACTCGACGCCTGGCCAGGGCATGGGGGCGAGACATCTCAGGCCAAGGCCGAAGAAACCGTGGCGGAGATGTCAGTATCGTTGAAAGTTGCAATGGTGAAGATGGAATGGCTGGTACGTGACCAAGGAGAGGATCAAGGCGGAGATTTGGGTCGCTTGGTCTAAGAGGGTAAATATTTTGAGAGGATAAGGGAAAGGAAAAGATTGAGAGAATTAGATTTGGATTTTCGGATTCTGGATTCTAGATCCTGTGTTTGTCGGAATAGAAGAAAATGAATTGTTCCTTTGTTTTATTTCTTGATGGCTCTAAGCTGATATATATTACACAAAACAGTCGAGGTAAGTAAGTTCAACGATGAATTAAGCGAGTTGCCCCTTTCTCGGATGGGGAAGCCGGGAGTTTGTGCCAGAAATTTTCATGAGTATTTCCAGCGGTCGATTTAGCACCTAATCTAGAGTCACATCTCGAGGGGGAATATGTCTTTGTTGCTGAACAAAGCATTGTCTAAGATTCGGATTTTCCGGCGAACAAAGAAAGACCCATCAAAGGAATTTCCAGAGCCTTCAAAACGTGAAGATAATTTGGTATATCCTCCGCGTTCGCACAGAATATGTTGAGGTACGTGGAGCCACTAAAAACATCTGAACTTAACACAACATTCACATACGCTACGAAATATCTCATCGTGAAAATGGCATCCGGCATACCCAGTTGGATGTGGAACAACGAGAGCCCCGAAGAGCAGCGACTTCGAATGGAAATGGGAAAACTCAGCATCGCGGCAACTGCGCCAAAACCACCAAGGCTCGGCGCCGAAATCAAAATGCAGCCCGGCTCTCCCGAAGAGAGAAAACCTGTTCCGCCGAAAGATTTCCAGCCAAACCAGAATCGCCCGTGCAAGCACTGTGGCGGCCCGCACTGGGACCGTGAGTGCGCGAATGGTCCGATGGTTGTCAGGGCTGAACCGGCAAGAACCGTTGAAGTTGCAGGGAACCTAACATTTACGGCCACAATACAAATCACATTTTCTCTGAAGCCGGGTGGATCTCAATCTGAGGTGAAGAGGGTGCTTTTTGAGTAAGGGAAGCGTAGCTGAGAGCTTCGACCTCGGTGATTTTAGCGTGGTCAAATTTGATATGAATCTTTTTTTTTTTTTTTTCAAGTCGAGGAGAGAAAGTCTGGAGGGAGAATTGGAGGTTTTGCAATAATAAACCCAATACTTGAAGGGCGATTTTTTCATCCATTAATCACAATAGAGTTCTTTATGCCAGTCCTTTCATACACGTCCAACCTCTTTTCTTTTACAACAATGTGATATTGCTTAGTACAATGAATGAACGGCCAAGATAGCATGGCATTGTCCGCTCAAGAACCTAATAAAGGATATTATTCCGCAAAAATATCTTTGATAGAATGAGAACAGTAATTTAATATCAATACATAATAGGAGGATTGTTCTTCATCGTTCTTTTGATGCCAGTTACAATCCCATTGACTATCAAAACAAATACTTTCTTACTCCATCACCGAATTTCTCCCCCTTAAATCACCTTCTTTAGGGGAGTATACAATGGCCAAGCATCATAAAAAGGGAAAAAACAACGGCGCTGGCGCCATCGAAAATGGGTATGGGCATGGGGCAAATAAGCATAGAAACGGAAACCAGAACGGAAATAGGCGGGGGAACAATCCATACTGCCAGAAATGCCACCAGCATGGACATTTCAGAGAACAGTGCCAAGGTAACATTTCCTGTACTAACTGCGGTAGAAATGGCCATCTGGCCGTGGATTGTATGAGAAACGATGAGAGCAGCCCGGTGTTATGCCAGTTCTGTAACAAATCCAACCATAAGTCTGCAAAGTGTTTCTTCAACCCAGACAACATGAGAAATAAGCCTAACGGCCAGAACGGCAATAATGGTCAAAATGGTCAAAATGATCAGAACGGTCAGAAAGGAAAAAAGGGCCGAAATAGTCGAAATGGCCAAAACGGCCTCCAGGTCCCTGTGATACCGTCAGTTAATAGAAATGGATGGAATGGAGGCAACAACCAAAATCCAATCCAACCCTCAGGATTCGGAGGATTTAACGGAAACAACGGGAACGGAGGTAATGGTCAAAACTTCGTCAATTATCGTGACGGTAATAGAGTTAACGAGGCCTTTAACGGGCCTTGCCAGATTTGCAATGCATATGGCCACTTCGCAAGATATTGCTCGTTGTTGAATTATCGAAACTTCCCCATAGCTGGTCAGCAATATGACGACCGCTATACTCCTTCCAGCTCCTCACAAAGAAATAGCCAGTGCTCTGGGACAGACACTATATCATCAACCAGCACCACCGCCACTCTAGCAGAAATGATGGAACAACACCACATTTTCAATAGCCAATCTCCATCCGGCACACCGCCTGCCCCCGCCCCCGAGAACAGCAACCCTTTCCTAAAACCCTTCCTACCCGTTCCAGAAGAAGTCTTCCAAACATCCAATAACTACCCCGGTGGTCATCAAGAGACTCATTGGAGAGGATATTATCCCACAAACCTCCCACCGGAAGTGGCGCGGTGTGACAGGGTAGTGTTGAGAGACCGCGCAGGTGATGTGGCGATGATTGATAGAGACGATTGTAAGTTCTGCGTGATTTTATAGAAGTACGACTCAGGCGAGTAGTAAGAGATATATATATATATAATTGACTATAATCTAATAAGGCTGGTCCCAAGATAGATTCAATGGTATACTATTTTCAAAGCTCTTGTTATCGCGACCTCGACTAAATTTAGGTAATATCATGGGATTGCGAAAATGAGGGTTTTTTCCTTATTTATTGGACAGCACTAACGTCCATCCCTACGTGCCGGAAAACCCTCCGTGCCGGAAAAATCGATAGGTACTTTGACTTTAAGATTCGTAAAATCCATCCACACCTTAATACCTCCTATAATATTTTATAATTTATATTCCGTGGCTAATCCAGGACGCCCTAAACCCCTCTTACTAGAAAATCATGTTTGCATTGTCGCCCTCACGTCTGATTTGTAAAGAGTCTTCTTCCATAGTATAACAGAGTTCCTTCACTGCAGCTCCACCACCGAGCTCATACTACCTCTAATATATATAAAGGGGCTATGTCCGAGCTTTAAGGCCTTATTACTTTCCAGGAGGTCGTCCTTAGGCTTATAGCTGCTGTAGCGTGCAAATTCATGTAAGATCGCCACGCGGATTGGTACCTCGGGTTGAAGCAACCAGCGATATTTTGACTAGAGCGAATAAACCCCCCAGGTCCTATAATATTTACATTGTAATTATAAATAATGCCTTAGGCATGAAGGCCAATAGTGGCTGATGCGCCTCACACTCTTCGACTTTATATTTGACTCGCGCACTCCTGTAGCACAATTATACACCCGAGCTCAGCAGTCCCTTGTTAAAAGAGTTGTTCCTGCCTGATGATACAACTAACCTCAGCCAATATCGGGGCTTGGAGCAGACTTGGTCTTGAGTAGCTGAGGCACCTACCGAAATGAACTTCTGCTTTGGCTCTTGTCTTGTATCATCTAAATTTCTGTTTTTCCAAGATACAGTCGCTCGCAAAATCGATTTCTTTTTACTTGCCGCGAGACTGTTGGAAAAACGGTCTTATTCTGTCGTAAAAAGTCATGCAAAATCCCGCCCGCACAAGCACCATAGATCTCATCCCCGTACCACCCAAAGATATTCCTGAGTGGGTGTGGCACATCCAAGCACTTTGGACATCATCCGCAGCATTTCAAGGCTTTCGAGATTCTTTCTCTTCTCTCAATTTACAGACACGGCTTAGCTGGCAAGTAAAAGTGACTATTGGTTAGACTTGGGCTGATCATTCTCTCAGGTTATTTCCCAAGCTCAATTTAACACCTGTAAGTCAGCAAAGCCGGACAATACGAGATCTATTTCCTTACCAGCTGTAGTACTTTGATGCAACATATAGAACCCGAAGAAAGGAGCCACATCCTGCAAGTGAGCCTGTGCTCAGCTGCCAACACCATATGTAAGCGTCTCGCTATACTCTAGCTCATGAACTTGACCTGATTGCATAGATCGGAGGGTAACTACCAATATAGTCCACTCCCTCCCAACTCCATTCGGCTGCTTTATCTCGAGTTTGGGGCAAAAGATAATCCAATATCATGTAGTTTAGTCGTTTACGGAGTAGATGATTTGCCAACCTTTGAAGCACTCTCATACACATGGGGTGATCTTAGTGTGACGAACACAATATCTTGCAACGGCTTGTTCCTCAAAGTTCACTCAAATGTCTGGCACGCCCTCATAGACCTTCGGCAGTCTAATGCCCGCAGAACCTTGTGGGTAGACGCTATTTGCATTAACCAGCATGACAATGCTGAGAAGACTGCCCAGGTTCAACTCATGAGGAATTTCTACGCAAGAGCAAATCAAGTACCCATCTGGATAAATCCAGTAACGGATGACATGACATTGGTATTCAGCACTCTCTCAGAACTATCTGCACTTCAGGCAGCTGAGAACGCTACGGATCGTCTCACTTCTTTCACGGCGGCTGAATTAAGCTCACGAGATCTACCAGTTGCTAAGAACGAAGTGTGGAGGGCACTTGATGCTCTTCTCTGGAGCCCATGGTTCTCTCGGATATGGATTATCCAGGAGATCAGCCTAGCTCGTGAAGCCTTTCTTGTCTCAGGCACTGCAACCTGTCCCTGGGAGGATGTCAAGAGAGCCGCGCATTTTATACACGACCATTCACTTACTGCAATCATAGACGTCGACCCCTCTCAGATTTTGCGTCTAGAAAGCATGGTGGAGACTTTCAGGGATGGAGGGTCGATATTGCAATTAGCTCAATTGGCCAGGGCGAGTAAAGCAACGGATCCAAGGGATAAGATCTACGGTTTACTTGGTCTCGCTTCAGACGGGCATGACTTAGATCCAAACTACTTGGTTAACGTCCAGGAAAGCTATACAACTCTGACTTTATGGCTCATCCAGCAACAACAGTCTCTTGAAGTATTGAACGCTGTCGAGCATTGGGGTCATTATGCTACCGGACAAAAGACGCTCCACCAACTCCCTTCATGGGTCCCTAATTGGACACTTTCTGGTCTGACACAACCACTACCTGAGAAAGCTCAGCTAGAACACAGTACTCTTGTTTATACAATATCTCCCGAGCGCTCCCAATTGCAGGTCAAAGGGCTAGAGCTCGGAATAATCAAGGATGCAGGCGATACCTTTCTAGAGTTCATACCCCGAGTCGGAAATTCAGTTCCTGAAGTTTCAACAATTAAATGGGTTACGGAATCTTATCAGATGAAACGCTGGCGGCAGTGGGAGTGCATGGCCAGCAAGGTGTCCGTCTATCCCACCGCCGAGTCTGTTCGAAGCGCGTATATTCGCACCCTTGTCGCAGACTCTCTACTGCAACAACCTAGCAATGTTCAAGCCCTCGAGTTAATCTATAATTCATGGCTTAGATTCTGGCGTATCGTCGGCCTAGAGCGGGGCCGGTTCTTTGACTATTACACTTCGAATACTTCGCCTGAGGACGCGCAGCATGCCATCTCATTTATGGCTGCACACACGACAGCATCGTATGGGAGGCGCTTCTTTGTGACCCGCGAGGGATACTTTGGTCTGGGACCATTTCAAATCAAAAAAGGCGACCGTGTTGTGGCGTTCTGCGGAGGTAAAACGCCGTATGTGCTGAGACACTACAGAGGTAAAGGATCTTTGATAGAGTGGAAAATCCTCGGGGAGTGCTATCTTCATGGAGTACAACGTGATATCCTGCAAGTCAATACTAACTACCAAACCTTTCGCCTCAGATAGACTGTAAATAGTAAACCTTCTGAGAATTCAGGCATGATATGTCATAGCACTGAATTGTCATTGCAATGAAGAACAAGAAGCAGTACAGTACATTAGACCAAACCAATCATAACTTTATATATTTATGTGGTAGAGATTTGAGACTCCTAAATCATGAAGTCGTTCCGGCACATAGGGTTTCGCAGGGATGAACGTTAGTCTTGCTTGGAAGAATTGGAGCGTTTGTATTGAGATAAAATATGTGACGTGGAAATTGACTAAATATCACTGCTGACTGAAGTATACATCTTCTTATACAAAACAAAACCGTCCACCAGCCAAACTCCGCTCATAAATCCATACAATCACTTGATATTCCCAGGGTTCAAGGACTCATCTCAAGTAGCCAAACGCCTAAAGAGAAATTTCAAAAGAGTGGCACTGTGGCCGACGTATCCCCTATAACTCATACGGAAGTGTCATAATGTAAATCTCTCCACCCTCACCCTCTCAAACACTCTTCAATCTCTTTTCTCCCAGTTCTAACTGCTGCCTCTAACGGCGTCTCCTTCAACTCCCCACCTGTCGGCTCATTCGGATCGGCACCGTGCCTTAATAACAACTCTACCATCTCCAAATTGCTCAAGATGACAGCTGTGTATAGTACACTGGCATCTAGTTCCGCCTCTGCTTGCAGAAGGAGATCGGCGGCAGGCATATGGCCTTCCGTCACTGCAACCTGCAGAGGGGTTTGAGAGTTATTTCCTCGGATATTTACGTTGGAGCCACAGTTCAGAAGTAGTTTGATGACGTCTACGTGGCCGTATTTGGCCGCGAAATAGAGGGCTGTAAGGCCCTCTTGATCCATCGTGCTCACAGCCGCTCCATTTTCCATAAGGATGCTGGCGATATCTTCGGCTCCAATTCGGCACGCAATATGCAGGGGTGTCTCTCCAGTGTTGTTGACCGGGCTCGGATTAGCCCCGCTCTCCAATAAGATTTTAACTATGCGGAGGAGGCCTAGTCGTACGGCGAAATGAAGGCAGGTATCAAGGTTCTCTTCCCGCGAATTGACATCTAGCTTTTGATCGAGGAGAAATTTGACCATTTCCTCTGAGCGGGATTGAACTGCGGATCCTAGAAGGTAGGGCCGGAGTTTAACATCTGTTCGTTGGCTCTGTATATACTTGAACAGTTCTAGATTATTAAAGAGGATCGCATTCTTTAGAACGTATCGCACATTCACATCAGTGAGGGTAGAGAGAGGAGCCAGTTTCAAAAGCATAGCAAAGATTGCCTTTTCGCCTGCTTTGATAGAAGTTTCGATCAATGGGAAATATTTTATTGGCTCCTCGGTTCGGAATATGCAATGAATAAGCGTTTTCGACAGTTCTAGGTGGCCGTGCATAATGGCAAGATCGAGAGGTGTGTCACCGCGGGAATCTATTAACGTAGCCAAGCGTCCAAGATTCGCAGCATGTTGTCTCAGCCAAAGAACAGAATCTAAAGAGTTATTGGCCGCTGCAAGATGAAGAGGAGTTCTGCCGATCTCATCCCTTTCCTCAAGGGATACTTCCAACTGATAATTGGCAAGTGACTCAAGAGACTGACAAATGTCGAATGCTGCGAGTGTGAAAAGACGACTTCTATGAGTAGGTAGACTAGTCAGCCGAGAACTATCCAGATGGCTTATCCAGTTCGAGAATACATAGTCATTTGCTTCGTCCCCAAATAGGGTTTCTACCAAAGGGCTAATTTCGTCTATGGAGACCTGATCAGATGCCAGTTTAAGATGGTTTGGCCAGAAAGTGGAGGAGTAATTGAGGAAAGTCAACGGGTCGGCATTCGATCCGGATGATGCAATGATATAACTTAAACAGCATCTGACCATGAGAGCATGAACTGATTCAGTGGCGACCAAACTTGAAGGCGATAATCCTGGGCACATTTGGCCTATTTGATTGGACTCAAGTCGTTTTAGCCCTTCCACACTTACAAGCCAATCATGGACTTGCTGATGGACTAGGGTGACGTACCCTTCAGTAATTTGAATAAGAGGTTGGCACCTATTAAGATCACCCTCCAAGTCAAGGGGGCGATAGGCAACGATGTCGGATAGGTTAGGGCTCGTGTCCAATTCCATGGCAAAATCGCCGCGGCCATCGAACTGGGCCTTCTCTTGATCTAGTATCTTTTCTTTGTGATATAATGCAAACGCTAAGAAGGCAGATAGCTCGTCTACACTAAGAGGAGTCTGAGCACAAGCTATGAAATGAAGTATGAGCATCAACTCAGGTTCGTTGATCATGTCAACGAAAGAACTGAAGGAGTCGTGTATATCACTTGATTGCCGTGACAGTGCCCTTGATAAATACTTCGGTGTTTTATAGCGTTGCAGTGTTTGCAACGTCAGTTGAATCCAAAGGAAGCTTCCGCCCGACTTTGCCTTAAGCTTTTCTCTAATTTCTTCTCTCAAATCTGGGTTCAGGCGTCGCCGTAAGGCAAGCTTGTTAACTTCTAGATTGATGTACAGATCCACGTCTTGAGAGGAATGAAATTGAGAGTTATCAAGGTCGATAGGAATAGGTGAGTCAAGGCCGTCATATAGCAATCTTGATGTGACCACAATTCTCACTTTAGACATTCCACGGAGTGTTGAAAGAAGAGAGAATAGATCTGGCCGGGACAGTTCCTCGCACTCATCTATCGCGTCAATTACTATGGCCAATTTCCTAGTCATGGGATCTTTCATCATGTTTTCACAGAGATCAAGACATTGGTTGAGGGAATCAAAACCCGATGTCCCATATATGACACCATCCCATAGTGGAGTGCCATAAATAAATTGAAACAGCCTCGAGTCGTTTGAGAGCAATTGGTAAATCAGAGATCTGATAACGTCTATAGTGTTGTTTCTAGAGGATGATCGAGCATCAAAGAAGTACGATAGAATTTGTATCGAATTAGGAATCGTCGGGCCTCCGGTATCGGTTAAAATTGGCCTCTCAGAATGGGCTTTTCCTCTAAGCCAAGTTGTGAGATATTTCGCAATTACTGTTTTCCCAGTTCCAGAGCGACCGTAGATGCACAAAACTGGATTTCCGGCCACTTTTTCTTCGTGCCAATTCGTAAACTGCTCGCAAGAGCGAGTTATCCATTCACAAGAACCGGGAGTTTTGTCTGGAATCATGGCATCCTCGAGCCAATTCTGTTTCAGTTTAGAAAGAAATTGGCGTTCGCTTTCTGTATGTCCGTTAGCGTAGTAAAAGAAAAACGTGGCTATTCTTACCAACAAGATCCATCGAGGTGGATTTTGTTTTAGGAGATTGCTTATCCAAATCTGTATCACTCATGAGCTTACGAAAACAGCTACACTCAGCGAACTTACCCCCGTCAGTCAATGTAGGAGATGCACTCGGACTTGATTCGTCAGGCTCTTGAGTCCACATGGAGGGCCGCGCTACCGTTCGCCTGGAGCCCCCCCAGATTTTGAAATCATTTTCATCTCTAAAGGTTAGAGGCATTTTCTGGCGTCCTGACATCGGCAATGCTTCAAACTGAATGCATCTCAAAATTTGTTGCAGAAACGTATGGTACGTAGGATCATCCGGTGATTCAAATTTTACCATGCGAATGTGGTCTGAATCTGCGGGTATCGTAATTTCTGTCGCCATGCCCATCTGAGCACTCTCACGCCCAACGATCTAAAGAGACATTTAGTTGGAGCCAACAGCTTGTATATCAAACTTACGATTGAAGGGCCTCGGCTAGTAATAGTTGTCTGGGTCTCATAAAATGATAGAATTTGGAAATTTGATGATATCTTAGCAAATCGAGTTGCTATACGGATAATTTCATCGTCTTTCAGCGCGTCATGAACGAATTGCGGAGCGCTGCGTCTCCGATGCCCTGTAGAGCCTCCTCTATCTGGAGCAGAAAATAGTAATCTTGAAAATTGCGTTATGCTCTCTTGCCAGCCACTCCTACTGGAGCCTCGCTGAGGAGTGCCGAAGAAACACACGCATTTGGTTGAATCTATGAGAAGACTTGCATCCTCTCCAAGTTCATTCGAATGTAAGAGAGCCTGTTGCTAGTTAGATTAAACTTTCAAAAGGATTTTAATTGGGGACGCTACAGCCTTAACCACAATCCCTCCCAATCCATGAGCAACGAAGATTAGTGGTCGAGTTGAGAATTTCGGTTCTCTACGGACATTCAGGGCATCGTAGAATAACATTAAGCCAGCTTCATTCCATCTAAATCCAGATTGAACCGGATACCCAAAAGTCATGATACGGGCCTGTGGAAGATCTCTTGGGAGCAAATCTCGCGGCCAGTTGACTCCATCAGTACTCCAAGTGGCTTCGCGTCCTTCACCAAGTCCATGAACAAATATGATGCTGTCATTGTTACTACGACCTTTGAATTTGTATTTGATCATTACGTACTCTATAAATTTCGAATCATCATCGCCTTCTGATTCGTGCAGGATGTTTAACCGCAGTTTGTCGGGGTCAAACTCGTCAGAGTCATGCGAATCGTACGCATCTGCATGGGAGCTCCTCAATTTTTTCCGTGACAATGATCTGAGAGACGCCGAGGCACTGAATAGGCTAACCGCTGCCCCGATAGCAGAGATTGAGATGGGATCGGCCATCGCATGAGGATGGGAGACACTCTACGAGATGTTCATGAAGTTGTATCTGACTCGGGAGCCAGACATGTTGTCGCTTCAGAAAGCCTACGCTAAAACCAGTAGGGCTGCGCATTGTGGCTGTTGACCAACCAAACCGGCCGGCCTGTTGGTGGCGTCTGAACGCGCCTCAGGGGTGGAGATTGACGCCTGATGAGACATGACGATATCAGCAGTTCGTCATCCAACAACAATAATCCTTTTGGTGGCAATATAATTATAATTATAGTGTGGCGATAACCTTAGGACAAACTACCCATTCCCCAATCACAAACTTGCAATCTATTCTCAAAAAAAATATATCGCACCCCAAGAACCAAATCTCATTTTTATTATTTTTTATCAAGATAAGCCATGCCAACAATCACATGAGGTGATAGAGCGTGGTGTCGTGTCCTTAGATCATTAAATGACTCAGAGAGCCCGAGATCTAGTTGGTATAAGCAAGCACCTGTGGTGCTACAAAGTTGTCGAAAGACACCGACCTGGTGATTTGTGCTTGCGAGTTGAACCCAGGCTGTTAAATAGCTACATGGCCAGCTGCTCGAACCGGGAGTCACCTTTTTTTTTTTAAAGCGCACACTGTAGTGATCAACTACATATATTTTTAAATAAGCTGATAACTACAAATCCATAATCTGTATTTGTGTCTGGTGTCCAATTTTTGACTCGGGCGGGTTGATGAACTTTTTAGTTAAGATTCTACTACTGAGAGAAGAGCATTAATTTCTGTTTGGCATTTAAATAATATTAAATATCTCTACAACAAAAATGATTCTAAAATTAGCTATTTATTATTGTATTGATGAGCTTTTTTTCTATGCTATATTGTCCGCTGAACCTTAAATCTGGTAGAAGTTGACTTTGTTGAATTCAAATTTAATTTTAGTTTATTCATCTAAGGCCGTCTATCTTTTCCCTTTGAGCTCAAGAGAATCGAATTTTTAAATCGATCTTCTGCTCTATCACATGGGCATTTGGTGAGATATTCTTAAAACGTATGATATTCTGACCTGCACTAAGTCCTCGTGATAGGCAGGTCTGCTGGCTAATGTGTGGGGGTCAAGCAACAAGGCAGAATTCAGATTTTATGTCACCAGAGCGTAGAACATGCCAACGGACATGACAACAGAAAATATCTAAATCGAGAGGAAAAACGTCTCAAGAATGTCTGGGCAGAGCCTAAAGTATATACATGCTCAAGAAGTATTTATTCAACATGAGCAGCATATTCGTACTTCGTACTGTCCTTATTACTTCTTGCCTTAAATTCTTGATAAGGCTATAAGGCTGAAAGGTGATATTAATGCCTCAGGTAGCATTGATAAATGTTAATCTGACATAACAGCCTTTCAACTTCAATCGAAAACACACACCGCTCGATGAAACAAGAGAGTACACCAGCCCGAGAACCCTGATAACCTCCATGGGCCTCAAAAATGCGCGACGCATGCCCGATCGGCTATCGAGATGTTACAAAAACCAAGCCACAAACCTAAGGCAACGCGTTTTTAAACCACGAAAGGAGAAGCTCTTTGAAAACCGAGAATATCTTACATTCACTCACTGAGATTTTGATTTGAAAAATAGGATTCTGGTTGAGACGATGACTTCCTCAAACGCGATGGTCTCGTAGTGGAGACATCATTGCGAGACGATATGTTGCTGCATACGTACATTCCTTATTGAGACTTTGATATGGCTTGAAGGTCGATACTAGTGACGCCCTTGGATAAGTGCAGAGATCCCATTGCTGGTAATGGGTAAGCCTGAAAAGGTCATGAAATTTTATTCTTGCATTTATCGGCATCACACACAATGAAAACGAGTGTTGAGAGTTCATGATATTATTCGCACTGAGATAGCAAGTGCTACAAAAACTAGAAAGGCTCTCACGGTGAAAGTCTAAGGAGCCATTTCCAACCAAAGACAAAGAAAATATATTCCCTTCAAGTATAAATTTATTGTCCTTATGTCTAATATTAGAATTGAAAAAAAAGATCGTCTCAGAGCCAGATTATGTTATTACCGACCATATCCCTCCCTATATAGCTAATACAGCCCCCATTGTGGTCAAAAGAGCGAATAGTGTGAAGACAGAGCGAAGAGACGAGGCTGAGCTGGCTTGAACGGGTGAAGGTGAACTCTTTGGGCTCGAGCCGGAGCCGGAGCCGGAGCCAGATCCCGATGAGCCAGAGCTACCGGAACCTGACGAGCCTGAGCCTGAACCAGAGCTACCGGAACCAGACGAGCCTGAGCTTGAACCAGAGCTACCGGAACCAGAAGAACCGGAGCTTGAGCCAGAGCTTGAGCCTGAGCTAGAACCTGAGCTGGAACCTGAGCTGGAGCCAGAGCTGGAGCCAGAGCTGGAACCAGAGCTTGAACCAGAGCTTGAACCAGAGCTGGAACCAGAGCTAGAGCTAGAGCTAGAGCTTGATGAGTATCCGGCACTTGTGCTGCCGAGACCCGTGCTGCTAGAATAAGAAACAGGTGCCGCGCAGAAGAGCTGGTTGACACCTTGTGTGCAGGATGAACATGTCGAGCAGGTAGGGCAGACCTCTACTACAGGAGCACACTGGCCAGTGCAGCCACAGCATACAACGGTAATAATACCAGCTCCAGGACACTCAACGATCTCAATGGTTACATTGATATCAATGATTGTGGTATTGCTTGGAGTTGGGAGTATTCCGGCCGGGCAAGATGTAAGAGGTGGGGATACAGGGCCGGCTGGAGTTGCAGCCTTCTGAGCACCCCACAGACCGTCGACGGGTGTAGCAGCACATGTGATAATGTTACACTGCTCGTTGATAGGGTTGAATAGAACAGACTCGCAAGTTGCAACGGAATCACAGGCGTTGATACAAGCTGCGAAACCAGATGCTTCGGTGAAAAGATCCCGACGCATCAATGATGGAATGTTGTTACGACGAGCAACGACACCCTCGCAAACAATGGTGTAGGTATTTCCATCCGCAGTGACAAATGGCTCTCCGTCATCTTGTGGGCAGATTGGGAAAGGCGAGGCGGTGGAGGTACTGCTGGATGTGCTAGATGCACCAGTTCCAGTGGGAGAACTCGTTGCGGTACCAGAAACCGAGCCAGTGCCGGAAGCAGATCCAGTTGCAGAGGAAACGGATCCAGTTGCAGAGGACACAGATCCAGTCGCAGAGGAAACGGATCCAGTTGCAGAGGACACAGATCCAGTCGCAGAGGAAACAGATCCAGTTGAGGAGGAAACGGATCCAGTGACAGAGGAAACTGATCCAGTTGCAGTGCTAGAAACCGAGCCAGTGACAGAGGAGGAACCTGTCGTGCTAACTGATCCGGTAGCAGAGGTGGAACCTGTGGTTGTCGTGGTGGTATTGGTGAATGGTCCCACTGAGCTAGAGGATGAGCCAGAGACCGAGCCAGAGACTGAGCTAGAGGCTGAGCCAGAGACCGAGCTAGATGCAGAACTTGAAGTTGACGAGCCAGTGCTGGTAGCAGTTGAGTTGCTTGAAACAGATACAGAGCTTGAGGCCGAAGAGGTCGAGGCGGTGCTGGTGATGGTCGAGTTACTTGAAACTGAAGCCGAGCTGGAACTGGAGGCGGTGCTGGTGATGGTTGAGTTACTGGAAACCGTGCTGGATGCGGTGCTGGAGGCGGTGCTGCTAACTGTTCCGTTTATAGAATTTGAAGGAGAACCAGAGGCCGTGAGAGACACTGATACCGACGACGACGAAGCAGTCGTAGTGGTTGTGGTGGTGTTGGGAAAGAGCACCGAGCTTGACGAAGAGGTTGTGGTGGTGGTATCCATATCACAAACATCAGTATCGGTAGAGCTCGAGGAGCCAGTCTGAGCCAGCACCACGTGAGGCACGGCTAGCAGTCCAAGGAGGACATAGTTCTTCAAAGAGACCAACATTGTCCTGGATAGATCTTCGGTCCTGGGGTCTTGAGTACTGGAGTCCTAGATCCTACGTCCTTCGCACACAAACGAGAGTGGGTGAGAGTGAGAGTGTGTGAGAGCGAGGGAAAAAAGCAGGTGCAGATGCGGTGCGGTTAATTATTATAACTCTGCTGTTCCTGCTGTGATCCAGCCTCCATATCCACAAAGCAATATTGGCGTTCGGACGGGCGGTCCAGCGCAATGTGATTTTCTGCACTGGCTGGACGCGATCCCACCGTCCAATGTTGATCCCCAGGCACGGGCGAGGGCGAGCATGGAGGCAGAGCTGAAGCTCCCCAAAAGGGATCCTATTTGGGACGCCATACCACGTCGGACCCCAACTGTGGTCGCGCATCGTGGCCATGGCTTGATATTGATCACGTGGGAGGCCCCAAGGCGGCCAATGAAGGCTTCGGTAGCTGTGGCGTCCATGGGAAGGTGGTAGCGCAGGCGCGATACGACCTCGTTTGATTGAGTCGGACCATGATGGGCAGTTACCCTCCCTTTCGGGTACACTCCCGCCGTCTGGCCCGCCTTCAAGCTATGCTCTAGACCGAAACCGTCCGAGCGATGCAACATCAATATTTCTCTCCCTGGCCTGCTCAGCTCCTGGACCAGTTACCACCACACGAGGTTGCAACGCCGAGTCTGCGCTGCAACTTCGTATATGAATTATTTTCACCGCCGCAACTTCGCGAGAGAGGGACAGTAAGGGGCTCTGCCGTGCTCACCGTCAAGCCTTGTCTTGGGCTTGGAGACTGGCGCCTGGGATGAAGAAAAAAATTACCTGGAAGATTCCAGGTATGGTACATTACGCTGGTACGCTATGGGGAATAGAAGTATCCATATATGACGCAGCCCCGTACACTGCCACGGACAATCCGGCGTGCAGTCCATTACGAAAGGACTCTACTTCGTATGTGAAAGAAGGAAAAAAAAAAAACAACCTGTGTGGAGCACTCTAGAATCGATTGCCCCAGTATCGAGACTCTTCAACGCAAGAGATAACATGTATCCAGGCTGACAGTACAGAACTATAGCACAGTACAGCAATTGCACAGTACTGCGACCGAAGCGCTCCACCCCTGCCTATTGCATCCAGCATATGCATGGGACGAAGCTGAATAGGTCTAGTTCTATAGCCGCAATGCACCAAATGGAGTAATTTGACAGGTCTAAATAGGGGCCTCGCGTAGAGATTGTCCCTGTACATTACCCACCCAACACAACAGGATCGTTATCTACAGCGCAGATATTCTTCGTTCAGTCATCTTGTAGCCGCGATGACTGTCGGGGCTTTAATTGCGAAATATAAGAATGCAATTGGCCAATAAATATAAGTTTACACTTCAATATCCATAAGTTCCCTTCGTAGAAGGAAATTTCCATGTTGGCGATCTCGAGATTTGCAATTGGAAATCCCCCTGCGAACGGTTCCCGTGAATCCGTGATAGGAGTGGGCGCTGCCAACAGTCCTTCCCCAATGTAACCATTATCTGTACTGTACAGCACACATATGTACTCATACTGTATGTACGGTATCGGAGCCTGACTGGGGTGGTCTTGTCCGGATATGGCAACGGTGGAGAATGTTTCAGAAGCTGATTTGCTGGCATACCTGATTTCTTGGCCAACATTTCCAGAAGAAGAACCCCCTCGTAAAAAGCCCTAGATCAGATTCGTTGAAGATAACCAGGCGAGCCAGGTCAAGGCCAGAGGAGATACGTGCACTCGCTATAGACTTCAGCCGCAAATGCTCCGAAGCGCTACGCCCTATAAAAATTTAAACCGGGAAAAAAATGAGACGGAAAATGGAGGGGGAAAAAGAAAAATCTTCACCTCGCCAAATCGATACTCGATCTAAATTGCATGTTTTACTTATATTGCGGTATTGGCAATACGAAAGACAATCGTTATGCTCACCTGTCCCCACAATCACATCACAACGCATCGCATTAATCTTTAATCTTCCCAGCCGCGGAAAAGCCCCTATGGGTTTTTTGCGCAGCTTATTAATAGCAACGGTATACTCCGTACTGTAGGAGCAATACTGTAGAGGCCAGAGGTATAGTATACGAACTCCCTGTCCTTCCATCAAATTCTGTAGGGCTACGACAGCAGAACGATGCGCGTCGGCTTCCATTCCACTTAACCTCTGTTTGGCAGGCCGGGAGTGCGGCCGAGTAACCGTTCTAGCGTTTGATTAGTGAGTGAGGGGCGGGAGGTGGAGACTATAAGCAACATTTTCCTTGATAAAAATAATAGCATCGCTTCGTATGGGACTTCGGAAGTCTATCTCTCGGAATATTTTCTTTCATACCCATCATGCTTCTCGAATCGCCCTATCCTTGGATCGACATCCCGGATGTAGATATTTGGGCTTTGCTGTTCGAGCGTCAGATCCCATTCCCAGCCGAGAAAGGTACGATCTTCGGACAATTGTGACATCGTCATGGCAAGACGGCACGTAGTAATACGAATTCGTGACTCTAGACATCTATATTAATCCCGAGAGTGGCCGGAAATACACCTACCTCGACGTCAAGAACACCGCGGAAGCGTTTGGTCAAGGTCTTCGGTCACATTGGGACTGGCAGAAGGGCGATGTAATAGGCCTCTACGCCTTTAACTGCATCGACACCCCTGCGCTGGCATGGGGCACTCTCTGGGCCTCCGGAGTGATGTCTCCAGCGAACCCAGCGTACTCCGCCGCCGAGCTGGCTTTCCAGCTGCGGGACTCAGGTGCCAAAGCCCTATTGACTCAGGCTGCGCTCTGGGAAAATGCCTTGGAGGCTGCGAACATGGCCGGGATTCCACGGACCCGTATTTTGCTAATCGGTGACGAGAAGACCCACCTCGCTCCCCATTTTACAGATTTCATCCAGTCGGCCGAGAATCTCGTGTCCGCCAGGCCCAACCGCAAGGTCCCATCACCGTCGAGCGTAGCTTTTCTCGCATATTCGTCGGGGACCACAGGCCTTCCCAAAGGGGTGATGCTAACACATGGTAACATAGTATCCAACTTGTTTATGCTGGATGCGGTTTTGTTGAAGGAACTCCAATGGAACGGGGGTGTTAATGGGCAAGGAGATACTGTATTATCTGTATTGCCATTCTATCATTGTTATGGCAAGTTGGCACCTCAAAACACGCAAAACTTTCACAGCCTGTTGTCTTGTGTTAAGGTATGCGGACTAACGCGTACTATCACAGGCCTGACTCTCCTCATACACTATGCTATTTTTAAGGGCTTCAGAAACGTGATACTGCCAAGCTTCTCTTTAGATGCCTTTTGCCAGACGATCCAAGATTACAAAGTGACATTCATCCCCATAGTCCCACCGATTCTTCTAGGACTCACCCAATCTCCAATTGTGGCCAACTACGACCTTGGCAGTTTGAAAAGTCTGCTATGTGCTGCAGCACCCGTTTCCGCGGAGCTTCTTCAGGCTACATGGGCCCGACTTAAAGTCCCTGTGAAGCAAGCATATGGTTTGACAGAGACCAGCCCAGGAACCCACATGCAGGTATGTGTAGCATTTTCTTTTAACACAGCCACTGTCGAGTCACAACTCCGACGTTAACCAGCCATTTTCTCAGGAACTTTCAGACTGGCAATCTTCAATCGGTTCCATCGGCCGTCTGCTTCCTAACCAAACGGCGAAGATCGTTTCCGAGTCGGGGGTGTCCTTGCCGGCGGGTACCGCTGGCGAGTTATATCTCAAAGGCCCCAATATCTTCGCAGGCTATTGGCGCAATCCCTCTGCCACTGCCCATTGCATGACGCCTGATGGCTTCTTCAAGACGGGTGACATCAGTTACTACAACGACCGTGGAGATTTCTTCATCACGGACCGTTTAAAAGAGCTCATTAAATATAAGGGGTTCCAAGTGGCGCCCGCGGAACTGGAGGGGATATTGCTGCAGAATGCCTTGGTGGCGGATGCGTGCGTCGTAGGCCTGTACGTGGAGTCTCAAGCCACCGAGTTGCCGGTTGCGTTCGTCGTGCGTTCCGCCCAGGCAAAAACGATGGGCGACGTTGATTTGGCTAAAGAAATTACTCGTGGGGTTGATGGAAACGTGGCCAGCCACAAGAGACTAAGAGGCGGCGTACGGTTTGTTGACGAGATCCCAAAATCGGCTGCAGGAAAAATATTGCGACGCGTCTTGAAAAATACTCTGGTTGCAGAAAAGGCTGAAGGCCGCGTGAAACCTAACCTTTGAATTCGGTCACACGTCAGAGGTACTGTTGTAGGAATCATGTTCTTGTTGATATTGGCAGCCTTGTAATCTTTGTAAGAGAGCGTATTTATGTACTGCACTTGTACATAAAACTCATGTCCTTAAAATCGAAATTTTCTTTCTTTTGGACTTTACTAAAGTCTGGCTATGACTCGAGACAAGAAGTGAGATGACGCTCCTTTATGACAATGATGAGATCAATTACTTAGGTCGCTTTGCAGTCATGGTGGTTGACTGCTCAATCTCAAGAGGCCGTAACTCTGTATTATTTTCTTCAAAGAAACTTGTAAAGTAGCGCTTGCGTAGGCCATTTTGCTGGCAGAGTATGTGAAGAGATAGAGGAAGATTCAGGCAGACCTACATTGTCTCAAGCACTCACGACACCCCCGGAATTGAGTATACGTAGCATTTTTGTAATAGCTTATATCACAGTTCCTATGACCGAAATCCATGTATCCCTTCAACCAGCCCATGCAACTGTTATCCATATTTTATTTTTTATGTTTTCGTGTGACCATCGTACCATCCGCGTCAGCAATTCGTGGCCAACTCAACTCTTGTCTTTTGATTCCAAGATAGCTTTGTTCAACTTGTGGTTCCCCAGTGCAGCGATGCGACTGCCGATGATCGGGCCCAGGTATTCTTCTAACAGCGGTCCTTCAGAGGTATTGCCGTTTGTACCATTTGTTAAGAACGTTGAGGCATCTGTGATACTCGTGATAGCCTTCATAATCCCCGCAACCAACATTCTTACCCTCTCATCGTCTTGGCCTCGCTCGTTCTGTGCTTTTATAATGTAATATTCGTAGGTTTTCAGGTTGGGGAGGACGAGTGTCTGGATCGCGGGTGGGCCGCCGATGGCAGCGATACCATTGATGGCACCGTAATGTTCTCCAAGCGATCGTGAGGGGTCGAGGAGGTATTTCAAGCAGGTTCGTGTAAGTCGAGATTGCAACTCCGCACTTGCTTTTTCGAACTTCTTTGAGATTTGCCCGATGAGCGAAGCAGCGAGATCGCGTAGTTGGTATTGATCTCTCACCTCGGCCGTCTCAGCACCGAGTTTGCGTCCTAGCAGACACGTGAGCACCGGAGGTACGAGTGATGCAACATATGGATCCACAAAAAGGGATTTGTTCTCAATCATGGCTTGTGTGAGTTCCATCATTTGTTGTAAAATAAAGAGGTTGCCGAGGCTGTGAGTGACTTTCTCTGAGACAAATTGAACAAAGTAGGGCACCAACTGATGCAATCCTGGATCTGAGCGAACACTTTCCAGGGCAGATTTCCGGAGGATAACAACTTCGGGCTCTGGATCCTCGTCGAGGATAGCCCCCCTTATTTTGTCGAAGAACAAAATCAACTCCTTCGACACAACGTGCTTAACCAATGGCTTGAAAGAGACATTGTCGTTTCCTGCCAGAGCAGCTAGACTCGCGTTCGCGCCAGGTCCCTTAGGTACTAACTCATTTGCTCGGGCTTCGGCAGTTGTTGGATTTTGTGGAATTGATGGCTGGACACCTTCGACGGCAAGCCAATGTGCTGAATATAATTAGACTGACTGTTTCATCCACTGCCAAAGAGCTTACCTGTGAAAGACATATCTCGAGGGACTTTTGGGAGAGGCGCATTAATGAGCTTCTCAAAATCAACCTCCTCATCCTCAATGTAAAATAATGGTTGGCCAGGGCCTAAAGATGCCTCCCCAAATCGAAGCGGCCGAGTCGATTCGTAGCCATATAGAGGCTCAACATCCAGCACCTTCAGAGCTTGTGAAATATCCTGCGTCCCCAATACCGTCCTCTTCCCGGCATGCATGAATCGCATAGCCTCCACAATGACTTGCCCAACCCGATATTCAACTTCTCGAGCTAGCGCTTTAACGGCATCGTCTTGCATCGATGGTATCCCGACCGATTCAGCGACATCTCTGACATTGTCCGGATTCCATAATAGCTTGGCTTCTGCCATCTTGATGCTTGATAGGAAGTATAGCCAACGTTTAATAAACAACTGAAATAGCTTCAGTCTTCAAACGGTGCTCTCGCTGTGTCAAAGGCGACCGCTCGTCCTCGATTGTTACCTCATGGATCAGGCGCATTCAACTTCAATCGTGAGAGGGATTTGATCTTGACAATTTCGCTAGTATTGGTGGGTTCTAGAGATCTTCTGAACTTCGTGACGAGGTTTTGGGCACCGCGCGATTCGGTCGTGGACTTGAGGTCTCTTTGAATCAGCTTTTTGATGGTTGAGATGCCTCGAATATCATGGATGATAAAATGGCAAGGCTGAGTGTGGTCGGGGAAAGTGGCGCTAGCGCAGGTCGCGTCACCCTAAAGCTCTCGTGCGGACGCGAAATTCAATGCTCTTGTCGACGCGAATTGTCACTGCCTTTAGTAAAAGGATTGAGAAGTCTACTCTATTTATTGTCAAGAGAATGGCAAGCTCTTCAGAAAATCGATGGCCATGGAAAGAGCCTAGTATACCTGTATCAAGAGGAGCATTCATTGTGGTAGAGGGATTGGACCGAGCTGGCAAGACAACACAAGTAATGCGATTATGCGACAGGCTTTATACTATGGGGCACAACATCAAGACTATAAGGTTTCCAGGTAAAATTATTCCAGATTTCATTTAATACATTTCTTTGATTTTGATTTTAATTTTTACTTGGTTTACGAAGGTCATTTCCTCTTTCTTCACTCCAGGAGCAAGACGCCAAGTATCATTGAAATAACGAACAGGTAGACCGAACATCTCCGATTGGCAAAATGATAGATAGCTATCTTCAAAGCCAAACCGAAATGGACGATCATGTCATACATCTCTTATTCTCCGCCAATCGCTGGGAGAAGGCGTATGTTTCTCTCTTAATTTGGCCATTACTTTTTTACTTACCTCTCTCGTAGGAAATGGATTGAGGAGTCTGTAGCCAAAGGTTACACAATAGTCTGTGATAGGTACTACTACTCTGGTATGGTCTATAGCGCAGCTAAGCGGAATCCTGCACTATCTCTGGGATGGGCAAAGACACCAGACGTGGGATTACCCCGCCCTGATGTCGTAGTATTTCTGGACCTGCAGCCTGAAGTGGCCGAGAAAAGAGGGGGCTATGGAGATGAGAAGTATGAAAAAAAAGAGATGCAACAGAGAGTTCGAGAGCTATTTTTTGACTTGCTTCTCGTCGAGAGTGACGAGGCATATATGAAGGTCGTCGACGCTGGCGAGTCAATAGAAGTTGTGGGTGAACGTATCTTTGAGTCGATATCTAAGACCTTGGAGACTTTTGCAAACTTCAATCCGGATCTCCCGAAAGTTCGAGCATGGAGTGAGTGGAATTTGGACATAATCAGACATCGCAAGAGTAATGTGTTTGGAGAATTGAACATTATGTAGATAGCAATTCTATCACTATTGTGTGGCGTTAAGACCAACCATAGAAACGCCAATCCCAGAGCCTGGTGTTGAAGACCGTGATTGCTCATATCCAATGTACTAACGCCATAAAATGCCCGTAACATGTCAAAATTTACCACCCACTACATTACCGTCTATTGAGGCCAACAAGGCTAAAGAACTCGTTCCTAGTCTTCTCTCTCTTCTCAATGCAACCCAATACGCAACTTGTGATTGTAGTAGCACTTGTTTTCTCTACACCGCGCATCACCATGCACAAGTGACTTGACTCCATTACAACAGCAACGCCTTGGGGTTTGAGAACTTCCATTACCGCGTGGGCGACATCTTTGGTTAGCCGTTCTTGAATTTGCAAACGTCGAGAGAACATGTCTGCAATGCGGGGAAGTTTCGATATTCCGATGACGTCTTTGTCTGGGATGTAGCCAATATGCATCTGTGAGAGATATAAGCCCACGCTGTAGCTCTAAATTTAAAATATAGACATACCTTCCCAGTAAATGGAACCATATGATGTTCACAGAGGCTGAAGACTTCGATA
The DNA here is from genome assembly GCA_037952705.1 of Haplographium delicatum. Classification (NCBI taxonomy): domain Eukaryota; kingdom Fungi; phylum Ascomycota; class Leotiomycetes; order Helotiales; family Hyaloscyphaceae; genus Haplographium; species Haplographium delicatum. The sequence goes on from JAPZPC010000110.1 coordinate 28,173, forward strand.
TCCTTCACTATCACCAATTCCTTATGACCCTCATGGAAAATGGCATCATTTACAATATCACGGACATTCTCCTGATATCCTTTGGTAAAGAAAAGCATTGCTTTGGCATATCGTTCCGGTGTCCCAAGCAGGCCCTCTCGCTCTGGATCTTCGCCCAGGCATTCAAGAATGGTTCGAACCGCCCCCGACAATTTTTTAAGCCGTGTTTGAGCCTGCTCTGGAGTTTCTTCCTTTCGTTCCCGAGTGCCACGACCTTTTATCGTTAGTAGTTGTCTTTGTACCAAATGCGGTCAAACTTACTCGGCCTGCTCAAACCATCGAAATCAATCACCGGGCTTGGGGATCTCGTCTCAGCTTCGTCTTTGGACGGTCGTAGAGGTGATGCCTCATCCCGTGGGTCCCTTGCCGGTTTACTAACACTTTGTCTCCTCTTGGAGCGAGATAAGACCCCATTGACATTCCCGGATTTCGATTTTCTCTTCCTTTTCTTGCTCTCTCGGCTTCCGGCCTCGATTTCGGGGTTTATTGTGCCATTGGGGATTTCTTGCTCGGAAGAATTGCTTTCTGCACCTCTAACAGACTCCCTTTCATCATTCCCCTCTTCTGCAGGAGGGTTGGCGAATTCAACCATTATTTGTATGTTTTCAAAACCTGTAGTGGGGGGAGTGTCAGTCTTTTCAAAAAATATTCCCCGAGCTCCGATGACTGATGACGCTAAAACTAGCTTGCATCTCGGTAAAACCGTAAGGGTGTTAGGGACATCTTCAGCCTCGTCATAACCATCCAACTCAATAGCAAACTAATTCACTTTGGATCTACAGAGATTTGGTTCATCATTCACTTACTCTTCTCAAAAATAGCGCAGGTTGAGGATCGACCTTGATATTGATTCTAAGCAAGTCATCGATTGTCAACGGCTTTGACACCTTCGACCTTGAACATCTCAGATCCATTCCATCAATATGGCTTCACCACCATACGTGCACAACTATGGCACCTCCATTTCACCTCCCTATCCTTCTAATGCACAGCTTCCCCAGCCACTGAAGCGACGACAGAGTGATATGCCGACCGCCGCGCCCTCTATCAAACGTCGCAAAGCATCCGTACTATCTACAACCTCCGCAACATCTGCTCACCCCCTTCGACAAACCTCCTTTCCGCCCGAAAATATCTCTCCAAATGCTGCATACTCACGATCCCCAAGTGTGGACACTATGTCTCTCGTCTCGGGCAGCGGGATCGGTCCGTCGAGTACCAAAAAGAAGAAGCCGCGGAAATCGAAAGGGAAGAACGCTGACGACGCGTCTGCTGGGGGTGGAAGGTCGAGGTCAGCTGTTCCAGTTGGAGGAAAGAGAGGAGCTAGCAGAGAGCAGACACTGGAGGAAGACGACGAAGGCGCAGATGACGTTCCTGTAGCAGTTGAAGCGTTCAAAGAACGGAAAGCGAAACGAGAAGAAGAGGATATGAAACGGCAGATTCTTAAGGATTCTTTTACAGAAGAACAGTTCGCGAGATTTACTGCATGGAGAAGTAGCAAGCTATCTGATGCGGTTGTCAGGAGGGTGAGCGATTTTGCTCAGCATACATTTATCTTCACAGCTCACTAACGATGTCCTAGATTGTGAATCAGACGCTGTCGCAATCAGTCCCGGCACCAGTTATTCTAGCAGTCAAGTCGGCAGCGAAAGTATTTGCGGGTGATATAATTGAAAATGCGCGGAGAGTGCAATCGGAGTGGTTAGAGATATCCGGAGAATCTCAGACGGGTCTGCCAAGCCCTCCAGCGGATGGGGAGAACCCTAAGGAGAAGGAGGCAAGAAGGGGACCTCTACTGCCTGATCATTTACGAGAATCATTCAGAAGACATATGCTGGAAGGAAGTGCTGGCTTGGTTGGAGAATTAGGCCTATGGCAATTGCAACAACAGACCGGTGTTGAAAGGTTCGGGACCAAGGTTGGAGGTAAAAGACTATTCAAGTAATGGAACATTCGGTACTGTGACCTCTATATATATGTAAATACCAAAAGAGAAACATTTAATATGAGCACAAATCTTGCGTTGTTCGGTGTTGCCGTTGCCCATAATATCCGTTTATTTCTAACTTCTATAGGTCATATCTCTAGTCAAGTGTGCGAACCTGAACTCTCAAATCGCATATTAACTATTTTCCTCTATGTGTATTGGAATCACATCATAATGCCCTCTTAAGCCAACTTGCTTTACCACCATATAATGACATTCCACTCCATAAAATGCAAGATAATTTATATAAATCAAGTAGGAGCTATTTTCTATTTCAAAAATGTTATATTTCGTAAATATAAAATCTTCAGTTCATTATCATATGGATATTTTAAGAATAAGTTGTAGACCCGGTGACATTACCGGAGAATATTCATGCTATAACTACAAATCAATAAGTAAGACTGGAGGCTTGGATTTCAAGCATCCCAGCATGATCCATCAAGAGGTTCTGCATAAGTGGTCGGCTAGTTCTCTTTCTTGGGCCTCAGTAGAGGAGCTATTCTCTTCGGACTTCGCCTATAAAGCGCTCTTCATCCTCTTCTCCAGATGCACCAGCGAGTGCAACAGTAGCATTCTCTCTGAAGACCTCAGGGCTCTGCCTCGCCGGATCTGGAGCCGAGTTTGGTGGTCGATATTCTTCTGGCATTCTGATATGGCACAGGGACTCTAACAACTTGTTCTCACCCAGTAGCTCAAGGTGTTCTGGTACGACATATTCTGGCAACCCTGTACGTGGCTTTGTAGGATCAATAGTAATCCATTTCATTTTCTTTTCCCAGAATGGAAAACTGCTCATCCAGTCTTTCACGGATTGGCGCCAGTCAATCTCGACTTTGACTTGTACCTGGACTTCTATTGGCCCTGGCTCGCGCACGAGGAGAATTCCCATAGCCAGTGACGGGGGAACGCCAGAGTGATCGCTTCGATTCTCTACACATATCCATTTCGCAATATTAGTCGGGTCCTCCTCGTCATCCCCCTCAGATTCGAGAACAGCGGTGACTTTGGTCGAGAAGGGCTGCATTTTTTCCGACTTATGCTCTTTCTCCCAGTTGGCACCAACACCACCGAATCCAGCTCCATCCACGTTGGCTTCGACTCCGGTTTTGCTCGTTTTGGACTGTGCCTCCAAAGAGTAATTCAAAAACAAGGGAACTTCATCGGCCAACGCGATTTTGATAATGGCTGGATTTTTGGCGGGCTCCGGAGGGGTTAATTTCTTCCTGAACGTAAACTCGATTTTGGCATTCTTGATGCGACGCTCGGGGTGGGTCTGCAGTATCTTCGCACTGATTAGAAAGAGACTTGCTGTCTCGTCCTCCGAACTCCCCTTCCGCTTGAGCTTTCCATGAGCCTCATTTATGATGCGTACTTCCCAGTGGAATGGAGATCCTCTTTTGCTCAGAGCAATCCTCTGAGAGGCGTCCAGGCTCCGAAGAACACCCTGCTGCCTGGGGGACGGTTCTAAATCTAAGACTACGGTGTCGAGGTCTTGATCTTCGGCGGCTGAAGTGGCCATAGTTTTTGCGGATATGCGACCAGACAATTCCACAGAAATTTTGACTTGTTGCGATTTGGAATATAGAGTTCAACTTTCAAATAAAATCAACGTTGATTAATATAGGAGGGGTTATGGAACTCAACTGGGAGGCCTTGCTTTTAATGTCGTCACCATTTGAGGCCCCTTCAGCTCAGCCTCAGCCTCACTGTCGAAAAGCAAATCGGGTCGTCCAGAAGCATCCGAGCCAGGGTCTTAGGCCCACTGCCAAGGACGCAAATGTACGGTACAGGAGGAGGCTCGGGGCGGACCAGGCCTGAGCCCCCCGTCCAGTGCCTGTTAGACATTGGGCTGCGCCTAAATAGGTTAAGGGCAATGATTGATGGATTTGACTTTTCAAGGGATGGAACTTTGTTCAGTTCCCCATCAGCGGCTCTTTGTGTCATTATCGTCCCATCTCAAGATGAGTAATGAAGAAACGATTTTTGAAGGCATATATGAGGCGGTTGAGAACCCAGACGAGGACAAAGGTTCGAGCGAGCTACGAACCTTATTATCGCAATGTCCTCCCGAGTTCGATATCCAGTCCCAAAATGTCGGCGGCGCAGGCTGGCCGCCGCAGTACAATGCGCTCACCTGGGCCATCGACAGACAGAAAGTCGGAGCTCTCAAGGTCATCGTGGAGCATCTCCGCAGTAGCGGCAAAGGGATTGCCGCTGGTGAGAACCGGAACCAAAATCCCATCCAGCTGGCCATGACGAATCGGAAACTGAGAGCCTTCGCTGGCAAGCCCGGAGGAAATGTGGTTTTTGAAACGCTACTTGAATTATCATATCCAGAAGAGTAAGAATACCAGATTTCCTGAATCTGACGCTCGATTCCTCCCAGCCTCCTCAATATTTAGCAGAAAAGCTGTGTCGCTCCTCCAGTGGTGGCGCGTGACCTAGATGAGATCGTCAGCTATTCCAGCGAATTTTATGACTTCCAGCGATGATGTCTTTGAGATCCTTAACTATTCTTGAACGATTATTCTTAAAAATCAGATCACTAGGCAGTTTTTCTTTTTCAGAAAATCAAAGATGTCTCCCTGGTTTTAATTCTTACTCCTGGACGAATGCTCCTTATTTTGTTCATCTTCTAAATTGTTATTATAATTATAACAGAAATCTATTGTCTTCTATCCCATTTATATCTTTTCATATACGAGGTTATTAGCGATTGAAATGACTGACTCTTGACTAAATTTAGGCTTTCGGCGCTTGTTGGTGACGCAGGAAACCGAGAAACAGCATGGCATTACGCTGCCTCAGAAAATGTGATTCTTGTTTTTGAGACATTCGAAAAGTACCTTCAGAATGCTTTACCAAGATGCAGAAATTTTTTAGATCAAACAGCGTTTCACATTGCGGCTGAAAAAGGGCATTTCGAAATCATTCAATATTTGACAAAAGTTGCTGGAAATGTTGTGCTTCTCCAGGATGCTAACCTGGAGACGGCTTTACACCTGGCAGTTAAAAGGGGAAATTATGACACCGCAAGGCACATAGTTAAAAATTACTCAACGTCTGTTTCGATCTGTAACAAAAATAACCAATCTCCCTTTTTGACTCGCGGTGGTCGACTACCTCTAGTGAAGGAAAAGCGTATAGAACCGGTTCTAGAATACATCAAAGAAATGATTTTACGGCTGCGGGAGTTTAGAGGTGACCAGGAAGAAACCACCATGGGAGAAATAAGAAAGCTGTTATATGGGAAAGATTCGTATACAGGTTTGTGCTCACCCAGACTACTAGTTTAAACTATGCTAATTTAACAGTTCCGGGTAAGCATATTTATTCGATCAATCTTGGAATTGTGCTTGGAATTGGTGCTAATCATCAGCAGAGAATGACCTGTTCCTTAACCTTTCTATGTTTGATCACAACGAAAAGTTCAAAGAATGGTTAGATGGCGCCTCGAAACTTGAAGTCGATTTTGAATCTTGCTTGCTTGAAGTTAAGCTTCCGGAACTCCGACGCACGCGCCAGGAGCAACATCAGTGCATCATGTCCCAAACGAGGTCAGGCACAAAACTGCCGGCAAACATTGTTTTTGATCTTCTGAGGAGTAAAGGAGTAAAGACGGTAGTCCAAGTCGATGTCAGAGATTGCCTCACACATCCACATGGCGATAGCAATATTATACAATGCTTCACTGGCCTCGTAGTAAGAAAACTAAACTGGAGAAAGTTGGATATGGGCATTGAAGTTCTCTTGCACGCTGTTCCTGACGCCGAAGAACTTACACTCTACTATAGTGGTAATGATGAAGTCCTCGCTAGATGGACAGGATATGAAGGCCTTCGCAGACTTAAGAATGTAAGAGCACCACGCTATCTTGACGAACTCGACTGATGTTTCTATCTCAAGCTCAAGAAAATTCACGTTGTAATTACTAAGGTTTTTCTTCCTTTCTCCTAAGTTTTCAATTTCCTGCTGATGATCATTAAGGAGGAATATACCCGAAGAGTGGATGAGTATGAAAAAGCTGGTATCACTGAAGAAATATTGTTCAAAAATATCGAAGACCGATTTGCTGAAGTCAAATATCACGACCATAAAGTTTTACTTACATACGATCCCGACACAGGAAAATTGACTCAATCAGAACCGTGCCCAGATGGTTGCACAGCCAAGTGTCTCTTTGATCCAGTCACAGTTTCCTTAGAAGAGATACCACCTGAAGATCCAGAAGATCATGCACATCATGATGCATTGGCGCAGTGAGTTTTCTCTACAATTTCATCTTCTAAGAAAAATCTGTTCAGTGCTAATGGAAAATTACAGTTCCGAACAAACGTTCGAAGAAAAGATGGCAAGGGTACTCAAATCGATCAGGCGTCTTGGCCAGCCTACTTTCCGTAACCGGCCTGACGTGAAGTATCTATTGAAAAAGAGAACCAAAATTTCCATCTTGGACAGTGGCGCTGATGCTAGCCAATTTCGAGAGATTACTGGGCGGTCATTCATTGAGGATAGCGGCATACTAGATGGACACAGCGCCAGCCATTGGCATACTGTGACTGAACCTCACGGCACGCAAATGGCGCATTTGGTACGGATGATGGATCCGCTCTCTTATCTTTACATCGCAAAAGTCGACCACGATGGAGTGGAGATCGATCCTGCGACAAAAGTTAGTGCTTCTCACAATTCTGTTCAATACCATGCTAATTCGAATAGGCACTGAAATGGGCAACTGAAAATGGAGTGGACATCGTCTCAATCAGTTGGACGGGCCCAAAATTCGAGGGGAGTGGAATCGATCCCGCAGAAACCCAGCTACGGGATGGATTTCGGCATGCCGTGATAAACGGCGTTCTCCTATTCTGCGCTACTGGAGATCAAGGTGAGAATGCTAAACGATCATACCCCGCAAAATTCAGAGAGGCTATCTCCATAGCTAGCACCACGCCTATGGGGGAGAAGTTACCAACGACAGAATCCGGCGCCGCGGCCTATCTTCTACCCACAGAAGGCATCCAGTCACGAGCTCCAGATTATCTGCTTGAGAAAAAACTCCCTGGCAGCTCCGCTGCTACAGCCGTGGCTGCTGGTCTTGCCTCCCTCATCTTGACCTGCGCGCGATTCGCGTACCATGACAACCAACCGCATGACTTAGAGAAGGACCATGCCATGGTGGAAGGGATGGTGTGTAGGTTCAAGGGAGAAGAAACGATGAGGAAAATGTTCCAGGAGTTGTGTTCGGCCGGGAAGAATGTCCAGCCCGAGAGACTGCTCAGTGGTATACGTGCGATTGAAGACTTACAGCCGGATGATTTGAAGGCGGCGCTTAGGAGAGAACTTGATAGGTGGTTGGCAAATGCGGAGAGCAAGGCCCTGGTCAGTTAGTTATGTGTTAGAAGACTTGGGATGAAATGAAATGAGCTGGGGAAGATGTATGATTATAAGAGAGGTGTAATTGGTATTGAGGGGCGTTTGGTATGACATTTTCGAAGAGTGAACAATCTAGGTAGCGTGAGTTGCAGAGCATCTCAACTGTAAGCTTAAATATCTCTAAATTCGATACTGGCGTTTAGTCCATAGCAAGCCATGCGGGGTCACCAGCGGGGCATCCGTACCGTATTGTTGACTGCCACCAACACAAATGGATGTTTTAAAATATTCTTGCACGGTTGAATGTACCAAACTTCAACTCGGTGAGATGTTGAAACAAGCAATTAAGGTTTGATGGGTCGCTGGGTATTTATTCTCTTGTCTCGCAGCCCAGCTATAGATATGATTAGTGATCTTCTACGATGGACCCTGCAACTTTCTCTAGTTAAGGGGAATACTTTCTTGTACAGTATGTTCGTCTTACGACTCGAGGCACCAGGTAGGTTCAGGTAGGGGGCAGAATGCCCCTCACCCTCCATAATCTACAGTAAGCATGAAATGAGATCGGCAACCTAAAAGTCATGCCTACGGGAGGGTAGCCTTACTCAGGGGTCAGCACTCCCCCAAATTTAGACTACCGGAAGACTACTGTACTACCTAGCACCACCTACCCACCTACTCGAGCCTAACGTAGGTACGGTACAGTAGTTAGTTACAAATCACGTATCACGTATCCCGTACGACGGCCGACCCTTGATTCCTTTCCTCGTAGATCCAAGTACCACTCTTCAAGCAGCTAAAGATGGATCTCTCGGCTTAGGAAACATTACTTTCCCCCCTACCGTTACCGTCGACACCACGGGGCTGGAGGACAGTGGTATTGGCTAATAATCCCCATCTCCCGCGATCATGACTATTGGATTGGCCCTGGGATCGACTGGCCTAATTCAGCCGCGGCGCCATTGCCGGGAGCTGAAGCGACCAGATTTGGAACGCCCTTACTCCTTACGTTTGGAGGCGGCCACTCTTTGTCTTGGCGCGGCCGGTGTATGGTGTAAGATGGGGAATGAAATCTGGCGACAATAATATGTTCAGTGCCTGTGCTGTATATTTCTATCCTCAGTGAGCAATCGTCGAGGCATGAGATATCCCGGCGCCTCTCATGGTATGTGCAAGCCATCCAATCCCCCACACCACGCTTTGTTGCGATGGAGATATACTGTACCTTTCTAACCCTCCTTTTCCTAGTCGCCTATCATTCCTAGGGCCCTAGGACGAAGAGCCTCTCGAGGTGTCTTTCTCACGCTCCTTTTCCTGTCTGCCGTCTATCTTTTGCGCGAGGGTCTCTCCCGTCACTCGAGATCCCAATTTAATTATATCGCCATTCCCATCCGACCGGAAATTTACCCTGTGAGATCCCACATCCGTCTTCCTCGAGGGCGCGCGAAGAAGTTTCCCAAGATCCAGCATGAGCCCATTCCCGAGACCGCAGAGGAGAAACGGGTGCGCGAGGGCCGTTTGAATGAGGTCCGCGATGCCTTTTTACACTCGTGGGCGGGCTACAAGAAGGAGGCGTGGGCAAAGGATGAGTTGAGACCCCTTACTGGTGGATACAAGACACCGTTCTGTGGATGGGCCGCGACCATGGTGGATAGTCTGGACACGCTCTGGATCATGGGCCTCTATCACGAATTCGAACAGGCTCTAGTGGAGCTCAGGAACGTGGATTTCACCAATACCGAAGGCTGCCAAATCAATCTTTTCGAGACCACCATTAGACATCTCGGAGGACTTCTGTCTGCGTTCGATATCAGTGGGGGGAAGAACTTTATTCTGGTGGAGAAAGCGGTGGAACTAGCAGAAGTGCTGTACACTGCCTTTGATACTCCTAATCGAATGCCTACCCCCCATTATACGTGGTCTGCGTAAGTGCCTCCAGAAATGATCCTGCCAGGCATATAGCTAATTCTTTTGCAGGACAAATCCCCAAGCTAACGATCACTTACCGGGCAATTCCATTGTTCTGGCTGTTCTGGGCTCATTGTCCCTCGAATTTACTCGTCTTGCACAAATAACCGGGAATGATAAATATTTTGATGGGATTCAGCGGGTAATGAACGAGCTGGAAAAGTGGCAGATGGAAACAGGCCTTCCAGGAATGTGGCCGGCAATGGTAACCGCTGCCAGATATAACACAACGCCTCTCCTTGGATCTCCATATTTTGGTGCTGATGAACAGTACACTCTGGGAGCTTTGGCAGATTCAACATATGAATACTTGCCTAAGGTATGTTAGAAAATGCGATCTTGGAATTCCTATCACTAATTGCCGCTAGCAACATATGCTACTTGGTGGACAAACAAAGCAGTATAAATCCATGTACGAAAAATTTATACCAGTTGCCAAAAAGTACCTCTTCTTCCGGCCGATGACTGTAGGGGACGAAGATCTTCTTATTTCAGGTTCCGTCAATCTTGTAGCTGGAGGAACTCCATACCATACCCCTGAGTTACAACATCTGGCTTGCTTCACTGGCGGTATGCTCGCCATTGCAGGCAAGATATTCAATAGACCGGAAGACGTTGAGGATGGTGGAAAATTGACCGACGGATGCGTATGGGCGTATCGAAACACAGTGACCGGAATCATGCCCGAAACTTTCACAGCTGTGCCTTGCGCCAACCGAACGACGTGCAAATGGAATACTAAGGCGTGGTATAAAGCTATAGTCGATACCAATGACGAAGATGTGATCCGAGACCAAATTGTCTCGAGCAAACTTTCGCCTGGATTCGCACGTATTCAGGATGGGAGATACCTGCTCAGACCAGAGGCCATTGAGTCCGTCTTCATCATGTACCGTATCACGGGAGATTCATACTGGGCGGAGAGCGGGTGGAATATGTTCAAGGCCATCCAGGCACACACCGAGACGCCACTAGCCCATTCTGCCATTAGGGACGTGCTGAGTGCATATCCAACTCAGGTCGATGAGATGGAGTCCTTCTGGTTAGCGGAAACGTTGAAATACTTTTATCTGCTGTTCAGTGAGAGTAGCGTGGTCAACCTGGATGAATATGTCCTGTAAGTTCCAATTTTTATTCTGAGATTTAATGTGATGTGGTGCTGATTAACTTAGGAATACCGAGGCTCATCCATTGAAAAGACCAAGGTGATAATAGGGAATAACGGATAGGGAGGGCGTCTTCAATTAATGCAGATATCCATATTGAATTAGAGATCGAGGCATGGAAATCCCAGCCTTGGAGTAGGAAGGCATTGTAGAAACAGGAAAAGGGTTTGTTCAAATAGTTGCTCTTTGATACCAAGAAAATTTTGTCATCTTATTCTTCTTTCTAGGTTCCTTTTTCACTCGCAGTGCCATAAGATGGAATATTCCCCCCTCTTTTGCACAAAGGGGTACAAGCAGTGGAAACCCAGAGTCGGCCACTTACCTCCTTTTTTTAATTTTGTCTTGTTTAGTATTACACGGGAAGACAAGGCCAGCCGTTTCTCCAGCCTCGAGTATCATACTTTGCAAAATATCTCTCATACCCCTCCTCATCTTCAACTTTCATCCCTCCCATGTACCATTATTACGATTATACGCATATATCATATAAAGATATGTATCCTCACCCATCCAATTCATGCATTACTATGTCATTCCCATGTAATTCTTGCGCCACTCCCTGGTTGGCTGCCCCTGGCACCCATTCTGAGGTCTTGCTCTTGCCGTTCTGCACATCCACGAGGGGCTTATAGTCCTTCATCGCGAAACCAGGTCCAGAAGCAGACGCAGAAGTAGGCTCCCCACTCATCTCTATCGCCCGGGCTCTCTGCCCTCTCCGTCGCCGGTACACCAAGAACGTGATGAGGCTGCTTAGCGCGATGACGCCGAGTGCGGATCCGATCCCGATCCCGGCTTTGGCACCTGTGGATAGGGAGGAGGAGGATGATGATGATGAGGAAGACGAGGAGGTAGATGATGAGAAAGACGAGGAGATAGATGATGGGGGTGAGGTTGGTGTTAAGTCTGAGTTTGTGGGTGTGGGCGTGGATGTAGGCGTCGGTGATGAGGTGGAGGATTGGGCTGATGTGGGAGAGGTGGAGGGACTGACGGAAGAAGACGAGGAAGAAGGGATGGCAGTGGGCGATGACGAAGAGGCTATCGATGCGGCGACAGTGAATGTGCTCCCAATGGCATGGCTTTTAGCTGCATCGGTGATGGCGAGGAAGAAGGTCTTGCCTGGGACGGCGAAGGTGCCTGGGGTCCAGACAAAGAAGTTTGTTGTTATTGATGCTTGGGGTTTGTTAGACGTGGCACGATAAAGATCTTGGATTGTGGAGAATGGGCAATAGACGAGTCAACTGTGCGAGCTTAAGGGATCTTATCAGGAAGGAGAAGTAGCTGAAGAGGGTAAAGAGCAAAAGAGAACTTACTCATAAGGATATTGACCACCTTTGGATCCGATGCCGTTCCATTGTCGAGATTTAGGGAGACGGCGCCAGAAGCGTCACTCCAGGACACTAAAAAGGGGACCTGATGTGTTATTCCTGTCCAGGAGTTTGTGAATTCTAGGCTATAAACAGTTTCACGAAACAACAAGAGAAGAAATATTAAAATCTTATAGAATGGGGACATAATTGAATTTGAGCATCTGGGTAGGAAGAGGTACAACGGAGATGGGGAATGAGACAGGACAGGCAGATTGGTTTTAAGAAAACAAGGTAGGACATGGCTGGAGGACAGCCACGGAAATAGAAATGGCACTACTGTATGGAGTATGGAGTACCTCTGTACAGTATAGCTGCACGTGGGAGCGCGTCTGACCTTACTATCATATCCCGCTGTGGTACAGAGTATAAGGCTGTACTCCCTCACAATGGGTGGCTCATTGGCTTTAAGCCAACCACAGCAGTTCTCAACCCAGACTAACGGAGAAAAGAGTTCGCACAAAACGGCATCTAATTCGTGAGAGAAATGATTGTTACAAATGAACTAGGCTATCAACTCCTCCAATTAATACATGGCATTACTGTTACTTTAGATGAGCTATGTGGGGCAAATCCTGAGTTCGTAAATGGCACCAGTAAGCGTCCAGGGCCCCCGCACTAGAGAAGCTGTATAAGTTCCTCTGTACATCTGCTGTACCCTTCTTTGCGATGCTGCACGACGGTCAGTGTCACAATATTGTTAGGTCAATGACCACATAATTCATTCCTGAGATATACAAATTTAAGAAATTCATAAATCTGCGATGATTCTTGGAGAGAACCGTACATGCGCCGAGTAGGATCAAGTTCTGACGGGGGTTCGGCTATGTGCGTCCAAGGAAAATAAGATGCTGACTCTAGTACGTCGGCCCAGCAGGTTTTTGAGCAGCTTTATGACGATCTCGGATGATCTACATGAGAACCAAGACTCGAGTACTTAGTAGGAGAGAGTCTGAGGAACTACTGTAATATAAGAAAGGTTTCTGATAAGCTTACAGCTACTCGGAATTTCATCAGTTTGGGATTCAGGGGTAAACTCCACGCGATGCAGAGGTTGTTATCTTCCCTCCTGGCCGAGGCTGCCCACTGCTCGGTTCCAATCTGTCGGAATGGTGATGTCTTCAGGCATTGGGCCTGCTGGTTTCAGCTCTATCTCAAAGGCCCACGGCATGCAGATGGGCTTGCTCAGCGCCTGTTTCTTCTCCGCCTTCCCGCCCCCTCCAAGCCCCCCAGATCCCCGACGACGAAGTTCGTACCAAATGGCACGGCCACACATGGTCAAACGACTTGCTTCATATAGATTATCTGCAAGTTATACCTGGCACGCTTCAGGAGCTCCGCATATAAACCCTTGTTGAAGATAGGACAACCGGCACCCAGATGTAAGATTTACTTTAGGGGCGATGCTCCGACCATGTTTGTGTTACCTTCTCGTTTTGCTCAAATTTTATATCCATACGATATACTCATACCAAGTGGCTGGGAGGCACAAACTTACCCGTGATTGAATGTTGGTTTCATATAGCTGTCCCGGAGTCATAAAGGGCTATGAGGTCTCACGAGGTTGTAATTGTACTCGAGTAGTGCTCTTGATTTGATGCTCTATTAAGACCAACCCTTCAATTCAAAAGCGCCGAATCCTTAAAACTTTCACAACAATATCTTTATGCAGAGTTGCATTAAATTTAATTCACCACGGCTGCATCAAGCCTCTCTTCGTGACGCTTTGGCGAGTAATACATCTTCGGGAAGCAGCCGTCAACTTCAAGTTTCCTCCAAATGAGCCAGAGAAAACAAAAAACTTCTGGATACGACCGGCAGGATGGGCAGACAGCTGTCAGAACCACCTCCCAAAAACGAATTGCCTCTGCTTCTGTGATGGCTATCGCAAATAGCAGCCCCGCTCTCTCCACTTGCTCATCCATCTTTGATGATGAACCATCTGGCTATCAATCGCCGAATACACCCTTCGATTCTTCGAATAGTAATAAAAGAAAGGAGCATGGAATTTCTGTTAAAGCCAGAGACCAAAATGTGCCAGAGACCGATGTCATAGGAAATCGCGACCGAGGTAGTCCACGTAGGTCCAAACGACTTATTCAAATGAAGGAACAGAAGGAAGAACGTCGCCCACCCTGGCCCCGACGCAATGCAGACTATCCGGCTTCAAAATCTTTGATGAGAGGAGATAAATCTCTAGAATCTGAGACGGAAGCAATTGAGGAGCCTGACAATGCTGCAACTCTGGCTGTGCCAAAATCCAGCATGTTGGCTGAAAGCACCCCAGAAAAGAGGAAAGAGGTTGTTAAGGATACCAGTGGTTCTAACCCGCAACATGGAAATAAAAGCCAGCTGACGCAGAGGCGATCTCTAACCAAAGGTCGACGCAGCTATCACATCGAGAATATACACAAGACCGTCTATAGAAGCTTTCGCCTTCTAAAGTCTCTCGGTTTCTGCTGCCAAAAATGTCACAAAAGACATGAGAACCTACGAAGACGGAAACTGAAGATACAAGCTCGGAAAACCCATCGCTTGACAGAAACAAATACCCAAGCGAGTGTTCTCTCACCGTTTTCTATAAGCCAAATATCATTTCCCATAGCGACACCTCTTCCTGATGAGCAAGCAACCCTCTATCCAGACTTCCAGCCATACAGTAGCCCGAAGAGTTCGAAGGAAATTAAAAAAAGTATCCTCGAGAAAATACTTGAGAAACACCTCCCCAGACGCCAAAGGGCAGGCAAAGACATAGGCAAACCTGTAAAAGGTTATGTCTATATCTTTCATCTGGATTCTTCTCCCGGTTATTATAAAATTGGACAGACAGGACTGCCTACCCCTGGAGATCGGATAAATCGTTGGAAATACGAATGCGGGTTAGAATACCAGAAGGTCTCGGGTCCAACCTATCCCAAATTCGAATTGTTATCGAAAGTAGAGGATCTCGTAAAAGCTGAATTAAATAATGAACGGCGGAGGTTCAAATGTTTGAAATGTAAACAAGAGAAAGACAACACTCTACCGAGGGAGCACAACGAGTGGTATCAGATCTCGGAAGAACAAGCATCGGAAGTAGTACAGAGATGGACTAAATGGGCGGTTGTTAACAAGCCATACACGGGCGATGGGATGCTGAATGCCAAATGGCATTGGAAATGCAAGCAGCTCATTGAGTCTGACAACGAGGTAGACTGGGCTGATTGGGTAAAACTGAAATGGAAGGAAAGAATTTGGTGTGATATTATATTGCACAGGCATGTTACCCCGTTTCAAAGGCTTTGGCAAGGCTCAATCTAACATTTTATCTAGTGTTGTCCCTTTTGGGCGTTTCATGTTCTGGTTTTATCTTGGAAGTGGGGTTGTTGGCCTAATAATTTCTGTTTGCTTGCACATCGGAGCCATTATGTTTTGGAGGCAAAAATAGAACCATGTAATGATACTGTAAATATTAACAACACCGCCTTGTTTTTAATTCTAATGTTTTATATTTGGTTCTAGGTAGCGGAAATAAACTTTCTAATGAGAAAAAATTTTGCTATGCTCCAAAATTGGATCAAATCCACTAGATTTAAGTTTCAACTGGAAAGCGCTCGGCTGGTGCATCCAGGAGCCGAGGTGTGGATAATATGGTATTATCCATATCGCAATATATCTTCTAACCCACCTACTTCTTCCAGAAAGCGAAGTCATTTTCATTTAAAATTCATGCTCTTTGTTTAGACTTAGATGATTTGATTCCTACAAGTCATAATTTGGCTTAAAGAAGGGTCACTCTCCTCGATATTTAAGGTTGCCACTTTCTTTAGTCTCTGCTGAATCCCCGGTACGCTCAGGCGATGCGTTTCCTCGTAGATGTCACAATGAAACTCGCTCTTATTACTCTCCTTGTTAGGATGGCTGTTGCTGGTGTCTTGACAAGTCGAGCAAGGTATCAAGTTTTTGAGACGATATCAGCCGCTCCTCCTCCTTGGTCTCTGAAAGAGGATGGCGAAGTCGATGCGAATCAGAGCTTCAAGCTTCGAATCCATTTGAAAAACCAAAATATTAATTCATTCCATCAGACGGTCTTCGACATTAGTACTCCCAGCCATCCCTCATACGGACAGCACCTTAGCCGTTTGGAGGTCAATGATATGCTTGCCCCCTCTAAGGAATCTTACGATTTGGTTCTACAATGGCTTGCTTTGCAAGGACTTGTCGACAAGGCAAGCATTGAAAATGACTGGATCATTCTCGATGGTACAATCGGAAATGCTGAGCAGCTTCTTCAATCAGAATATCAACTATTTGAGAACGCAGAAACTGGGAAGGTAACGACCCGTACTCTTCAGTACAGTCTTCCCGCAAATCTACATAACCATATCGATATCATTGCTCCGACCATTAAATTTTCAAACACTTCGCCTCATAGGTCGACTATTGTGAAAAGTTTTGCAGCTCCCAAAGCTGAAGTTTCCACATCTTCAGCTTCTGATATTCACGATGGGCTCGATATTGTTGCGTGTAATAGTAGCATCACTCCTGACTGTCTCAAAACCCTCTACAAAGCCAAAGATTTCCAAGGATCGGGGAGTAATGGGAATCAGATTGCACTAGCAGGATTTCTCGAGTCCTACGCCCAGCATGATGATTTGGCCAAGTTTCTTGCCAAGTATGTACCAAATGCAGTTGGATCGAACTTCTCCACCATTTTGATTAATGGCGGGCTGAATACTCAGCAAAATGTGAGCGGTCCTCAGCAAATTGGTGAAGCAAATCTCGATATTCAATACGGCCTTTCTGTAGCATATCCAACAGAATCTGTCTATATCTCTACAGGTGGACGTCCTCCGGAGACCACGACAACAGAAGTTGATAATGAACCGTACCTAGAATTTCTCACATACCTTCTTAGCTTAGAAAAGATTCCACAAACAATCTCCATCTCATATGGCGATGCCGAATGGACCGTCCCCGAATCTTATGCCAATACTGTCTGTAACCTCTTTGCCCAAATCGGGGCTCGCGGCGCCAGCGTTATGGCATCTAGCGGTGACTCCGGCAGCGGTTCTAATTGCAGTCGTGGTGACTCGTCCAAGCTTCTCTACGAAAACGGGTTTCCAGCCAGCTGTCCATTTGTGACGGCGGTTGGTGCAACATACCAAGTCGAGCCCGAAATCGCAGTTTCCTTTTCCGGTGGCGGTTTCTCAAACTACTTCCCTCGCCCGGCATACCAGGATGCAACTATCTCCAAGTATCTCAATGATTCCGCCGACCCAAATTTCTTTCCTTACTATAATAGGAGTGGGCGTGCATATCCTGATGTCTCTGCTCAAGGACTGAATTTCCGTACCATCCAGAGTGGTAATGATAGTTTGGATTCAGGAACAAGTGCATCGACACCGGCATTTGCAGGAATTGTCGCCTTGTTAAATGGGGATAGGATTTCGAACGGCTTGCCACCATTTGGGTTCTTGAATCCTTGGTTGTATAGTAAAGCCGCCAGTGCCATGACCGACATCGTAGGAGGAAAGCAGGATGGTTGTCCGCAGGTCCCCGGCTCTGGTTTCCCTGCCGTGAGTGGGTGGGATCCGGCTACTGGGCTTGGGACGCCTGATTTCAAGAAGATGAGACTTGCCTCTACAGGAATTGAAAGTGATGACTAAGAATGTTGAGATTGAGCTAAATGTTAAAAGAATTGCCTGGCAATAAAAGGGCTAGGGGAAAAGCTGTTGAGAGTTGCTTGAAAGGATTGCATAATCAGCTTTAGAAGATTCCAATAAATGCCCTATTTAATCATGATTTGGACTTGATTTTGAAGATTGGGTTCGAGAACCTCTCAGTCAAGGCTATATATGATCAGGGGATTCAAATGACCAACTCACCATAGGGAAAGCTTACTACGTGCAAAAAATTGGTTCCAATTTCAGCTACCCGCAGCTATGCCATTAACTACATTGAATACAGAGTCCAAGTTTTTTGTTGCATATCGCACTTTTACGTCTTCAGAGAGAGCGAGGCCTATAGCTCTTTAAGCACTTGAACACAAAGATCCTTTGAAGCTCTTTTTGTAAATCATAGTCTTAAGAGGATTACCCTCTATAGGCTTATCTCTCAACTCTCAAGGCTCTATGCTCCCAACTCTTCAAGTGGCTATAGCTACGAAACTGCGAAGTGCAACAAAATATTTAAAGTTTAGTTTATGTTCACACATTCACTCTAGAAGGCAAGAGCGATGCTGGCCCCCTTTATACGGATGAAAGCAAGAAACAAGTTGAAGGAGGAGTAATGATGCATTGACTTTATTAAGATTGACCACTTTGGAGTTAAGCATTCGGTTGATCGAATATTCTCCATATGAAAACAGCCAGTTTATATGCATGATACATACAGAAAGATCAGTAGGCTAGCTCGGACTTAGAATACGTAAAATTATCTACACTTAGAGCAGTTCCTCTCCTCAAAGCTACTAGATATCCCGATTAGTCTTTCCCATTTCCTGTCATTATAGCGTTTCCAATCTTTATAAGCCCCCAGTCCAATCCTATGCAAAAACTCTTGTCGAGTCATCCCCGCGCAAACGCCTTACCCCATCGTGCTCGTGCACAAAACCCCACCTCTAGTTCTCTAGTTCCCCGAGAGTAACTTAGACATAAGTAGTAAAGAATAAGATTAGCGCCACATATCATACTCGCTCCCTCTCTTCCTGGTCTTTTCCCCAGCACTACTGCTCGGGCGTCCACCATCCACAGGAACAGCCAGGAAACCACCAAACCCATTTCCAACAATGACACTCTTCCTCGCACCCCCCGTCTGCGCCCATCCTTGAATCCCGTCGCCCAGCCCATAACTACTGACTGGCCTTGGAGAAGTGGCACTGCCCCTCCTACCACGTTCTGTAGGCGGATTGACTTTGGAGAAATTCCATTCCATTTCGTCGAGACCTTTGCTAAACACCTGTAGTTCTTGATTCAGGCTGGGTCTGCTAAAGTCAGCTGGTGTAAAAAGGACAGAATTTAAGAAATTGATTTCATTTAGCACTACGTACCCATTTTGGAATTTAGCAAACGGGTTCTTGGAGCTGAAGGGGCTGGCGGGGGACCGTGGTTGATAGGGGCTATGAGGGCTGAAGTTGTCTGGGTCAGTCGTGAAGAGAGGAGTTGGCGGGCCAAGTCCAATGAGAGATTCAGGGAAGTCTGGGTCTAGCAACATATTAGTACATCGCTGCGTATTAATCTCGGAAATGAATAACTTACCTCGTACGTAAAGCTCCTGTAAATTCGGCAACCCACCAGATAGGAGTGAAGAAGTGAGATAACTATAGTAGCTTGCAGTGGTATTTGCATAATCGTTCGCAGAGCTAGCTGATGTGATTTCATAATGGAATACAATTAGAGACTTTGATTGTAGAGCTGGTATCCCTGCCGGAAATGAGGTGGTCACTGATTCTATTATAGAGAGAGTTTGGAGCTTTGGAGCTGCTGCAAGAACCTGTTGTAAAGTCGAGACAAGTATACCAGTAGATGTAAAAGAAAGAGTCTTAAGAGCGACTTGCGTATCAGATCGGAAGAGATAGGTGGAGAGGCCATCCGCCGTTAAATTAGGGGTGTTTTCAAAGATGAGCTCCTTAAGAGGCGGGAAAGGGGGTAGATGATCGCTAGGCTGAAACAAATCATCATTAAATGACTTCATGTCGGTGACCTTTAAGGCGTGGAGATAGGGCAGGGCGCCAAACACTCGCCGAAGAATTATTGGGTCCATTTTCAGTTTTGAGAGCTCCAATACTTCCAAATTCCTCCAGACAATACCATAGGACAGAACTTCCAGACTCCTCTCTCCCCCACCTATATATGTCATCTTTCTTAAATCTGGACATCGATTTTGCACCTCCAGTCGCAGAGTCTCGCAAGAAGGGTCGTCCATGAAAAGGCCCTCGGGGAGGTCCACATATCGAAGATTTGGCAGTACAGACACCGTTCGCGCAAGATCTGGCTTGCACGTCTCTCTTGCCATGTATGGTATCTTAAGAAACTGAACTTTCAATGCGAGGTCGTTTTGATTCTCTCTCAATGTCCTACAAAGTAGCAGCAATCGCGCTCTTGCAGTGTCTTCCGGCTCGGCATTTCGATTCATAAAAGAACGGCGGCCCCGCTTCTCAGCCAAAATATCTTCGCGCTCGCAGTAATGAACCGGGTCGATCCGTATGCTGTGGTATCTGTAAAGCCTCCGTTAGCTAAGCTAGAGCAGCTGTAAAAGTATCACGTACAGGGCTTCGATAGCATATTTCCTCCATTTCCTCGACACTTGCGCGCAGTGAGCTAGATCCCGCGCGCAACATAGCATGCACGTATCGTCGATCGTAGACTGCTCACAGCTTTCGTAGGTCTCATCGCTGGCATGTGGACATAGGGTAGAGAATATGCGCTCGAGGACCGCGTCTGGGAGCTTCTGAAGTAGCTGCCTTGAAACAGGCGGGGTTCCGAAATGCGGGGGACTTCGAAAATCATCTCTGCCCTGCTCCAGTGTCTTGAACTGTTTTTTCTTGAACCAGCGCATAATCGTGATCTTCGACAGCTTAGCTGTCTGGGTCACTAGCGACTGAAAAATTGCTAAAAGGGAGTGCGGCGAGGACTGTCTCAAAGGTTTTGGAGATCCTAAGTCGAGCTACAAGGACCCCGAGGCTGACAGGACCCGGGATTGCGGTTGGCAGCTGGCATTCAGGGGCGGCGAATCAGAACGAGGCACGTCTAAAAGGCAGGAAGAGATTGAAAAACGGGGAAATGAGTGGGGGTGAAGGATTATTAATGATTGGCTATGGGTTTTCTATATTTTGCTGGCTCTTAAGCTGGTATTTAAGTGAATAATTATGTGTAAATATTTTGTGTTGTCGCAAGTGCTCCACCGGTCGTGAAACTTTTCCATAGAACACTGACGTAGGTGGTTTCGAAAAATGAAACACCCGCCAGCTTCGAGAAAATGTCCGAGTTTTATTGAGAATTTAACACTAGAATCTACTGCTAAAATGCCATCAATTTGTTCAATTTTCGCTGTCAAATGCTGCAACACAATCTGTAGCTGTCACGTTGAAATTATTCTCGGCCTAGCAATGAGAAGTCTCAGGAAGAATGACAAAGTAGAGAGTCTATAGACCGAATCCCAGCCTCTCACAGCCCAAAAGATGGCCACATTCTCGGCCATATCGTCCTCGTATAACTAAGAGGCAGCGTGGCCACTGTCTAGTGTTCCTAGCTTCACCTTAAAGATTGGATTACAATTACAACTGGATGCAAGCCAGCATTGTTGTTTAGGCTACTTAGGTATGACTAAATGTTTGCTTTTAACTTGGTTCTGCTAAAATTACTCTTTTGAGTTCGTCTCAAAGACTGGTAATAGCTTAAAACCCCTACTCGAGCGCTGTTTAATATTGATGCCTGTGGTACCATATTGTGCGCTCTGGAAAATAAAATAAAAATCCCTTTCTGTGTTTCCTAACGCCGAGTCCGAATTTATAAATGTTACAAAGATCATGAGATCAAAGCCATCCTGCCGAAATATCCACCCTTGTATCAACTATTCCTTTGTGCTCAGTATTTCCCTTAATGTCCGCAGCAAACGCAACCAGGTCTACCTTTGACTGGTCTTCCTTCTTTCCTCGCCAGCTCATGTTCCTTGAATGCCGGTATAACAACCCGTGTTTCCCACTCAGAGTAATCACAGTGATTTGTAACCATATAATTTTCGACGTCATGCCAACAATAAGTACCCACAATCTGGTCAGGGCTAACTCGGAAGGGAAGCAGATACTCGTACTGGAAGAACCATGCTCTGCCTTTTGTTGACCCATAGTGATCAAGCTCATCTATCGCTTTCAATATAGGCCATCCAGCTGCCAGACGTGCTCTACCATTGATAAATGTGAGTTTCACAGTACTTCTTGATGGTGTGCGGCGATCACGATCGAGCATGTGTTCAATCCATGTGTCCCTAAAATCGTTGCAATTGCTTGTTACCGATATAAAATTCGTTGGCATTCGGTTTCTCCAATTCGTATGTTCTTCAAGATCCAATTTGCGACCCTCCTTAGTTTTAAAGTGAGAGTGAGATCCTTCAGAAAGAAATCCAATTTTTGGATATGACTTTGCCATCGATTTCTCATCTGTAACCCTTCGGAGAAGCCCGCCATCTGGTAGATCATCGGGGTTAAAATTTGCAGCCGCCCAGGGATGAAGGTCCTCCTCGGAACCACGAAGTCGGTTCATCACTTCTTGGGCAGTGTCAGGGTGAGGGTCTTGATCCCCCCTGGTTCTTTTTGGAGGGTTTTCCCTTTTGTAGAATCTCTCCTCACAGCATTGCCGAAGGACTTCACACCTCTTAACCAATACTTGTATGGACGTGATATCAATCTTTTCATCATCGTGCAGTGCCGCTAGGAGCTCTACTGCCTTCAACAGCTCGTTCAGCTTCTCCCGTAATTCACCACTATTCATTCTGTACCCTCGTATCTATAACTTCTGATATTCTGTCTTTCCCGTTTCTGCAGACTTTGTAACAACTGACGACTCCTTGGAACCACTCTGACCTTTCTCCTGTTTTCGACTTTTGTTTTGATCTGCATTCTTCGTAGTATTGCTGTTGCACATCTTGGGATTGATGAGTCCACCTCTCAAGAGTTCATGCTTCTTTTCTGCTGGATCTGAAAACATCCACTCTGCTACTGCACGGTAATCACCGCTGCTCTTCTTTCTAAGTGGAGAGTCAACATCCTCATGGCCTTGACTGAAGCCGGCCTCTTCCAGCGTTCGTTTTAATCCAGTAAGCGCCATCTTGAAATCTCGTCTTACGATTTGGAATTTCAGCTGATCAATGAGGTGGGGGGGGGCTGGGTCGTGTGTTCAGTTCGTTTTGAGTGAAGATAATATCTGTCGAAAGAACTACAACCCTTCAAAGCTGAAAGGATGATGATGGACGAGGTTTTTTTCTTTCTTCAATTCCACTCAATAATTGATGAGTTGGGTGATATAAAGTGAGAGATATCAAGTGATATTGATATGGATGAGGCGAATAACAGTCCTGTAGCCGTGTTTGTCTGTATGTGTATTTGTATCTATGGATTGCATGTGGAGAATCTCAAAACGTATCGAGCTCTCATGCTTTGGAAGTCTTTTGATTGAGCATGTAGTGCGAGAACGGGAAAGATATCAGTTCAGAGATAATCCGAAGTATATAGTCTTTGGCAACCAAAGGCTCATCGGTGTATGATTAGGTGGAAGAGGGGCAAAAGATGTGGTTTAAAATGCTCTGAGAAAAGATGTGTAATTGAAAGGATGAGGGTACTTCGGTCGTAGTTGAGTCTAGCAACGAGCACAGCTTATAGAGATTTAGATTAGATCTCTTCACTTTTGAAAATAGGTTGCATGGTTTGATGGTAATTCCAAATGATCGTAGTATTGTTTTAGTAGAACCTTGCGATTATGACTCTAGCTTCTCAGCAAAACCCTTCTCACTCAGCTCTGTAGCAGTTGCGTCAGGCATCAACTCTTCTGTACTTTCCACATCCTCACTTTCAAACTTCCCCCATGCAGGTTTATTCTTTTTGGGCTCCGCCGGCCCTTCACTTTTAAAATGATAACCTCTGGCTCTTGGACCTTGTCCACTCTTCTCTGGCAGCTCACTCTCATACAGCTTTAAAAACAGCTCATAATCCGCTTCAAATGTGCCATCTTTTATGCTTTTACGAATTGATGCAAAGAACTCGGAGAGAATATGATGATTGTGGATTTGAAGAAGTACCCAGCCGAGCATCTCTTTAGCAGAGAGAAGGTGCTGTACGAAAGCACGATGATGAGAAGTGCACGCGTAGCACGTGCATGAAGTTGAGAGTGGAATTAGAGATGTGGAGTGAGAGGCCGGCCACATGTCAATCCCAAGAGGTAAGGTTCCCGTTTCGCTTGATTCAATAGTATCAGTTGGTAAGGGGCCGGGAAAGCGGAATGTCAATGCTATCCCGGCATCCGTCGCAAACCCGATAAAAGGTATTGTGAAAATATCCATGCCAAGAGATATTTGTCTGAGAATTTGGAGGGGAGATGCCGGCTCATCGAGAGACAGTCGTGGCAGCTGAGCGAGAGAAGTTGTTGCTGGCATATCCGGCAGAATATTGGAATCATAAAATGCAAGACCAGAAATGTCATCTGCAAGATCATCCGCAACGTAATTCAGATACTCCGACTGGTCAAGATAATCGATTGCAAGTACTGGTGCAAATATGTTTTGCTCTTCTGTCCTTTGCTTGAGAAGTTCTGAAAGCCATTCTCGAGTTCTATCCCCCATCTTGGCGATCCTTTTTGTACCTGGTGATGGCCCATGTGTGACATCGCCCAGACCAATAGCAATATCGGGACGAAGAACTTCAATGTAGGATGTATAAGCTTTATTTGAAAGCACCTGGAAACCAGTCGAAGTAAAGATTGAAATGGCAGTATTGCTGTTACCAGTTGGAGCTACAACTGCTGGGGTGCGGCGGGGTGCGAGGACACTAATAAGAGATTTCGGAAGGGCAGTAAAATTATGGAGGGGAGAGACCCCTGGACAACTCATTATCGGTGGTGTACTTTTATTTGCTCTCTCTACAACTACGAATAGTTAGAATCGAAGTCACGACACGTGACGAAAATTTGAGACTCACAATCTTCCAAAGCCATATGAACTCCGCCGACCTGTGTATGCGCCGAAATAACATCCGGTGTGACATGTGGGAGAACTCCTCTGGATGTAATGCCAAAGAAATTTGGGGTTTCCAAATCTTTCCTGCCGGAGAGGGAGAGTTGTCCAAGTCTGGGACCAACGACATTCGAGTCGACATGACTCCATATCTTGAAGATTACCCTCTTCAACCCTCCCGATGGAGGACTAACGGATCCCATATTTAACTGGAAGAAAGAGACTGAAAAGATAGAATAAGGGAGTCGGTGAAACTTGCTGGTTTATCTACAGGAGAGCACCCTCCAAAATTATGATGAGTATTGTAACAGTCACTTCAATACTGCAAGCCTTCAATAAAATTTACTGCTACCCCTTGCGGGGCCTGCGATGGAAAGGTTTCGGCTTACAGAAAATAGATAAACTTTTTAGCGATGGTGTTCATGAAAACCAAAGAGGAAAGGCTTGGTTTACATGTATGCACTAGCCCGCATTAGGTTTAACCGGCCACGCGCCTATCGGGCTCGATATCATTTGCCATTTTGTAAGTCATCTGTAACAAGCCCATGCATTGAGTACAGCTGCATCTGCTCTCCACACTTTGTTTATATCAAGCGCAGCGGGTTTGAGGCCATTTTCGCAGCATGCTTCAGCACACTGCCTTAAATCGTGCCACTACCGGTGTATGGGAACGATCGCGATAGGGTTAAATTATCTCTAAGGTAACGGATCAACTCGGCTCTGTTTCTGGTTGTTCGGATTCGCTGACGCGGGACATAGATCTAATTGCATAGCTCTCAGAAATATCATATCATCATGGCGGCCCAGCATGATGAAGAAAGAGGCACCTACGGTCTTGCCATAAGCACCGAACATCCGGATGATCCGATCGACGACGACTCAGCCCAGACGCATTTACTTCCAATGAATGAGCTCTCCGACGATTCCTCCCCTCCAACCCCGCGATTTATACAAGATCAAAGATCATACCGATATATGAAATGGGTGCCTGTACCTGTTCGCCGATTTTCAAAATCTGCAGCGAATTGGGCCAAGGGACCTGATCCGCCGCATATTCATGTCATTCACCCTTTATTTCCATTCATACAAGAACTGCCGATTCAGCTCTTAGATCATTACGTACCAAAGAGAAGACATAGAATAGTGTTATTGATCGCATTTTACTTTTGCTGGATCTTCACATTTGCTTTGGTAATGCGCCAGGGCACATTTGCAACAGAGATAGAAGGATTTGGTGCTCCAGGAAACATCGGGTGTGGGAATACCTATTGGGTTCCAGGGAATAGATGTGGCTTGAATGGAAATGAATGTCGACCTTTTAGCAGCCCTGGCTTTGCATTTCGATGTCCTGCAAATTGTGCAAGTCAGTGGGTTCTCAATCCCCGTGCCGTTGGAGCCCAAGAAATCATATACAGGCCGTTGGTGATCGGGGGTCCCTCGGAGGACGACGATAAACCAATTTATCGTAGTGATTCATTCATTTGCGGTGCAGCCATTCATGCTGGGATTATTGATAATGATGTAGGTGGATGCGGCGTTGTCTCTTTGGTCGGTCAGCATTCGAAGTATGAAAGTTCAAAACGAAATGGCATCGAAAGCGTTGGTTTTGACTCGAATTTCCCCTCGTCATTTACATTCCACTCCGGTACAACATGTGAAGCGAAAGATGCTCGCTGGCCATTGCTGTTTGTCTCATTGACATTTACAATCCTGTTATCCCTTTTTACAACATCTCCGGATATATTTTTCAGCAGCATTTTCACCGGAATCTTCGCCCATGTTGGACTTGCCTCTGATCCACCAGGCCACTCCAGTATAGTTGGCCTCGTATCAAATATTTTGGGAAAGTTTCTACCAGCGGCGTTTTGCGCATTTGTCATTTATAAATACATGGGTGTCCATCGAGCCTTGAGTGGGCTTACTGCTCAAATCGAAAAAACGATTCTGTGGCTTGGTGGCTGTTGGGTTGGAGCGCTTTCAAACTACACTCTCGATTGGATTCCGATCCAGCGCCTGAATGCTCATGACCTCGATCAACAGCCTGGTGCGAAGCTCGCTCTAGCTATCATAATCATCCTTCTTGTAGTGATTATCATCTCACAGGTATTTTACTTCCAACGAGAAGGACGCCTGATCCGCTATCTGGGCATCTATGGAATGTTTATTGGCGGCATTTTATTTTCCCTCCTGCTACCTGGTCTGAACTTAAGAATCCATCATTATATTTTGGCTTTACTTCTCCTTCCTGGAACGAGTATGCAGACTCGGCCTGCTCTGCTCTACCAAGGACTTCTTGTTGGCCTTTTCATCAATGGCATTGCAAGATGGGGGTTTGATTCTGTCCTGCAGACGTCAGGTGAACTCCAAGGCGACGCTCAGCATAACTCAAAGCTGCCAATTATTGGAGAGCCAACAATAACATTAGCCCAGAATGTATCCACGATAAAATTTTCCTGGGTCGCTCCCTCAGATCCTTTTGATGGTATCAGCGTTCTGGTCAATGATGTGGAAAGATTTAGGGGCTATGTAGATGAAGGTTTTGCTAGTGATAAGCATTTTATATGGACGAAAGATCCGCTGGTGAATGAATCTGAATATTTTCGGTTCTCGTACATGGAAGGATCTCATAGCTGGGACTATACTAAAGCTGGCATTTGGAACGCAGATGGGTCATGGACTGTAATGGAGCCTGGACCGAGTAAGGTGAAGAGCAGGTCTCTTGATGAGGAAGTGATAATGACGTAGATAGATGTTTTGATAAGATAATTACGATGCATCCTGACACTACTCTGAACCATGCTGGTTACATGGACCTCTCATTTATGTAAAGATCGTGCTAAAAACAGTTTTGACAGCTCCTTTACTTGAACCCATGATTTGGGTATGTAAATTAGGCCGAGATGACCTTATGGAGTGAGCATGACCCCGATTGCATTGGTGAAAGAATTCAATAACAGTAAATGATAAAATAGCGAGTGTGAAACAGGGGTCGAGGCGAGGTCTGTTAATCTTAAAATCTCACAAAAAGCATTCAAAATTAGATTCAACTTCCAGTTCTTTTATATTCTGTCACAAAAGTGTCTTTATAGCTCTTTATAGTCCCGATCCAGCGCAGAGCATTCATCTTCGGCTGCTAACTCGCATGCACAAAAATGGCCATGCTCGACACGTGCCAGAGCAATGATGATCGACGACCGGTGCGCCAACTCGCAGAGCACCCAATAGCAAAGGCGGATTTTTCACCGTGTAAAGGGCACGATGAACACAAGAGCAGCGAGAGCGAAGATATCTTTGTCCCTCTGGCCCGGGCCGCCCGGGGTATAAGGTCTAAGAAATGATCACTGAAAGTATTATGGTAGGCGGCCAATTGCAGGATTTTGGAGTAATGAGCTTTCGAGATAAGAATTTGGCCGGCCTCGATGGTGGGGCGGTTATGTAGGCTTTCAGGAGAGAGTCTGGTGATGATGGGGAGATGTGGAGAGGAGGTTGGGATCTCTATTGAAATCTAGCAGGTTGGCGAATAAAGAATGAGACCAGCGCATGGAATCAACGTCCTCATCTTATGTTAAAATACGCCACGCCACATCATGGAATAGAAAGTCAGCTCAAAGGCATTCACAATGAATCTTTAACTACAAGTATACGTTAGCGGATTAGCTAGTAACATCGAAACGCGAGATGCGGGTTATCGTCTCCTCCGGCTGCATTATTCCTTTATATAAGAACCAAACGAAACGGAGCTTTCCAGGAACTTGGTTTACAAGACCCCTGAATATACTAGAAATTTGGCAAAATGGCGTACTAGATTGAGTATGGCGTGAATTTCGGAGATTGGGTTATAATTTTAAAGCCAGAGTCCGATTAGATTAGAGTTGGTATAGGTAACTTATCCGCACAGATTGCATCACCATAGATTTTTGGCTTGTGTGATTTTCTTTTAAATGCAATAGCGCAAATCAAAACTTGTAGAATATATATCTGGTCAACTTTCTGAGACAATAATTCTAGAAAAGCAATTCGTCTGAAGTTCTTTAGCCAAGGATGTGTTTTCAAAAGATCTCAGTCTAACTGCCAACAGAAAGGTCAGAAGGTTCGATTGAATAAGAAAGCGTGAGCTTATTGCATTTTGAATCTGTATTCAAAGTGATTTCGGAAATTAATGCTTGCGGAAAGCTTTCTAATCAGAGATGAACCTTAGAGCCTGGAGCAATCATCAAGTGCTTGTTCACAGGTGTCAAAGGTTCCTTGCCCTTCAGCACAGCATCAATATTCATCATCCCTAGCTTCTCAAAGCCCATGTGCCTGGAAAAATTAGCCCTGTGCGCCCTGAATTGAGCCGAAACTTACGTTTCTAAAGTTCCGCCCGCATTATGGCTTGTTAAAGTAGCCTGTCTCAAGCCTTTCAATCTCTCATTGACTTTGGGCTCATGTTCATGTACATCCAGTCCAACGCCTATCAATCTGCCCTCCTCGATCGCATCAGCTAACGCTTCTTCATCGACTAGGCTCCCTCTAGCAATGTTCACAAATCTACTTCCCATCTTCATCTTCGACAGCCTCTCCTTATCAATGATTTTCTTACCATCTGGACTTGCAGGGGTGGCCAGGACGACGCAGTCACTGATTGCGAGCATGGAATCAAGGTCGATGAAGAACTCTGCTCCTGCTTTGGCCTCCTTTTCGGGAGTTTTGCGCATTACATCGAAGTATTTAATATTCATTCCAAAAGCTAGGTACGCTCTTTTAGCAATCTCAAAGCCAATATTACCTAAGCCAATGATCCCAAGATTGTGTCCACGGGGATTGTGAGAGACGGCAGCGGCATGAGTATGGCAATCTTGGAAGTCTGCTGCAGACGAGCGAGCAGCTGTTGTACACCAGGTCAAATTCCGGAAGGTTGCTAGAATTAAGAAGAGTGCAAAGTCGGCAACGGCTTCTGAAGATGCGGCGGCACTGGATTGGATTAGTTATCAGAACTACTTGAAAAGACATCCAGGCTTGAAAAAGTATGGCAGCGTACCTATTGCAATATACAATACCTGGTTTTGTCGGTGTTAATATATTTCATACTCTTGGGAGGAATTAGGTACCTTGCTCAGCAAGAACATCTACATCCGCCCAATCAAATCCGGCGCCTGCCGAAGCAAAGATCTTGCACGATGGCGGAACCAGAGGGACAAGTTCTTTGTCCCATCGGCCCATCTCCCCTCCAGTATTCCAAAACGGTCTATAGATCGCAGAAAAGTTGCCCCATTTTTTTTCTTTCAACGCCTTCATGAATGTATCTCGTTGACGTTCCTCTAACGAAGGACGGATGACCGTGAAATCTTGCGAGAAGATATCGTAAAAATCTGTATTCCATTTCACTGGATCTCCAATGTGTAAGACAATAGGTTTGTTACCATTGTCCACTGAAGCTGTTGAAGTCATATTGAAATCAGGTGAAGTGTGAATAGAGCGGTGTGAGATTTGAGGAAGCACAATTTTAACTCCGGGTACTTTTTAAAGAAAGAGATGAACAATTCCGAATTTTTGCGGCTTTGAAAGGTCAGATGAGAAAGGATTTTTTTTTCGGAACAATTCAATTATGATGTGTCCCTCACACGACCTTTAGAGGCGCTCGATGGCTGATTTCATGGCCAATTGTTGGCCGAGATCAGAGTGGTGTTGTCGCGAGGCTTAAGATGTGATAGTGGACCTTGCAACGGCGTAGCATATGCAGCCATCCTTACCAATTCCAGCATGATACTCCAGTTTGAAATTCTCTCTAGTGCCCGTTATCACGGGTTTCAACCAACATAATTGAAATACTGTACTATATCCAGGGATATCTCTTAACGAGATAACGGATGGAGGAGTTGTTCTTGTAACACAATCTCTACTGAGAAGACGTTGAAATAACCACTAGCGTAGTCGCTTCTTGCAAGGCTGAGGTTTCTGCATTGGGAAGGATAACCACATTACCCCTGAGATGCGACGTATGTTTGTTTTCTTTCATCTGAGAGATGAAATTTATTGGGTTGCTTAAATCTAGTTTCACTCGGATGAGCCATTAGAACTAATTCCCAAGCTTGAGCATTCTTATAGCCGAGTTAAATTTCCCGACTTTCAGAAGCTTATCGGACGATCCGAACCGAGTTAGAATATCATCTTGGCTCCACCTCGAGGTGCGGAGAGTGTTTTGTGCGTCAGAGCAATGCACAAGCAGAAAGAAGATACTCATGCCATTTCTCTATAATTTGCGCCACTCAAACGGCTCAATTCTGAGTTAATACTATATTAAGTGTCAATATCTACTAGGATGTCTACTGACAAACCCGAGTCGGGGGTTCTCACACTCTACGACCTCAGTGATTGTCAAACGCGTACTCTCCTTGACCCAAGCTGACATGTTCCAGGATGCACAATCCCAGCAGCCCAGATTGCTTGAAGAGCTCGTTATCGAATACAACCCCCTTCTATCAGCGCTAGGTAGAGGGCGGTTCGACTCTCTCCGGAGCCTGCAGAGGTTTAAGAAACTTAAAATGATCCAGCCGTTACTATCGATGGTCGAATCGTTGTTGAACGAAGTGCCTTCGTGGCCTACATCTTGAAAGCATAAGACATAAATGGGAAGTTTGAAGGTGAGGGTTGGATAGCGGTGGGATCTCTACCTCCTTTGCAGGTTCTAGCCTAGCGATAAACGGAGGACAATGAGATATGCTGGGGAGGAGTGATATTACGTTGAGTTCCCCATACACACAAATGCTTACCGAGAAGGGATAAATTTTGAAAAAGAACAAGCAAAACTTGGGGCTTGGAGGTAGAGGATTTTTGGATGATTCATGTGGCAAGAGGGGATCAAAGGAAGGAAATTCGCATAATCCTGCCTACTTGCTTCCTTTTAGAGAGGAATGGCTTTCAAGTGAAATAGGCAGCTCCCAATTCCCGATTACGATCCCTAGTTGGTTACTCTCTTCGTTTCTACTTTCCAGTACTCTCATAAATTGTAATATGCTTTCCTCGTAGAAGTGCATAAAACTAGTTCATTTTAATCAAAGTTACACTACACATCACCACAGTACAGATGAACAACAGGTCTATACACAGTCCTGTATTACGAGAGAATTATATTTGAAGTCCTCGAATAAATCTGGAATTCTTGCTAATATCAGATCCACCCCACCTTTCAATCGGAAGTCCGAGATAAGATTTAGGACATTAAATCTAGTCTCGAATATTGAATTCTAATTCATTCACTGTATGTTTCTCTTACACCTTTCTACATCCCAGATGACTTAAAAATGCCGTCAAAAGAATCACCAACGATCCCCACCATCGATATCTCGCCCCTCTTAACTCCTTCGTCCCCCCAGCCTGCTCTCACCGCTATCATAGACTCGGTCCGAACCGCCTGCCAAACCTTCGGCTTCTTCCAAATCATAGGCCATGGAGTCTCCATCCCGCTCCAAACCACCATTCTGCAGTGCGCGGAACAAGTATTTTCCCTTCCCCTTTCTGCCAAACTCTCTATGTCGATGTCCCTCTCTCCGGGGCTCAGCAAGCGCGGTTATGAAAACGTCGGGGGGCAGTCACTGGATCACAAGCCAGACACCAAGGAAGGGTTCTACGTGGGTATTGAGACGCCACCGTCGGATCCTCGGTGCGGGAGTTTTCTAACTGGCCCGAATTTCTGGCCCGACCAGCTCGGAGCCGTCTTTAGAGAGAATGTTATGGAGTACCATGCCAAAATACTGGAATTGCACGAGCTCCTGTTGAAGATTCTGGCTCGCGCTCTGCCCCACGGAGACGACGTGTTTGACGAGTTTATGAGAGATCCTGTCGTGGCGAATTTGAAGCTACTGCATTACCCGCCCCACGCCGCTGAAGGGGAAGAAGCTTCGCTTGGAGGTAAAGCTCTTTTCTATTATTACGTTTATCCTTCTCTAGATACTCTCTAATCCCACACCTTTCTTTCCAACTCCCTTCTCTTCCCTTCCGTTACACATTCTAAATCTCGTCAAGTGTCGAGGGTATATATGAAAACTAAAGCCCCTTAAAATGAGAAAACTCACAATCTCCAGCCGGCGCCCACACTGATTTTGGCCTCACAACTATCCTACTCCAACAACCGGGTCGACCAGGTCTTGAAGTCCTGGACCCGCGCTCCAACACTTGGATCCCCGTCCCGGCAGTCGAAGACGTCCTTGTAGTCAATGTCGGCGACCTGTTGCAGAAATGGACTAGGGGCGTATACCGCAGCGCGCTGCACAGGGTGGTCAACATGAGTGGGGATGATGGGAAGGGCAGGTATAGCGTCCCATTTTTCTACCATGGGAATTTGAAAGCCAAGGTGGCGCCGCTGAATGGGGATGGGAAGGCGGAGACAGTCGAGGAGCATATTCGCGGCAGGTTTAAGCAGACTTTTGGGACTTAGTCTATTTAGAGATTGAAGAATTTACTGGTGACTTTTATTCTTTTATTTCTTCTTTCTTCTTCTTTTAACTTGTAAGATATGTAGAGTCGAGGAGAGTTATTTACATAGTTTTGAATCATATTTGTTTATTTTTAACAGAGTAACCCCCCCCTATAGTCCATAAATCCCCAGCGAGTTCGCAGTAATAAACGCCATCCCTTCACCGCGATAAGTATCCGGCTCGGCATGGCTACTCCCATTAACAGTAAACACCATATTCCAACCCTCGCCACCGCCGCTCGTCGAGTTATAAACCGGCCAGACCGGAGCACTATCGACGGCATTCCCATTCGGGTCACCGTCGACGACAAAACTGACCCAACTCCTACTCATCAAATGCGCCAGGCTGACGAACTTGTCTAGGTCTGAGCGCGGGAGGTTTCCGAAGGGGTTTATAGCGTAGCCCTCGCCCTGGATGTTGTCGAAGACAAAGGCGACTTCTTGGAAATGGGTTGCGCCCATGTAGGCTGGGATGCCGTTGGGGACGACATTGA
Organism: Haplographium delicatum; assembly: GCA_037952705.1. Lineage (NCBI taxonomy): Eukaryota > Fungi > Ascomycota > Leotiomycetes > Helotiales > Hyaloscyphaceae > Haplographium > Haplographium delicatum. Next base: position 61,724 of record JAPZPC010000110.1, read on the forward strand.
AGCGGTAGGAGTATGATGGCACGTTGAATGCGGACCAGGCGTGGTTGGAGGCGCGGCGAGGCGCGTTAACTACGATGTCGCCCGTGTATGAGGATATACGCCGGAATTGCGTCCCAACAGTGGCGGAGAGCGGGTTGCTGTCATTAAAGAGGAGAGGGTAAGCGGCCAGGGAGGGTATGCCGAGGGATTCGATGTTGGGATACAAGTAGGAGATTATCGCGGCTGCGGATGAGGAGGGTGAGATGGCGGTACTGTTTAAAAAGGAGAAGAATTCAGCGTCAGTATTGACGCCATTGCCATTCGGCTCGTGGCCACTCCCAAAAGCGGTACCTTCGTCCGTGTTGGTTCCGATCAGGAGAGGAACCCGAACGAAGTTTCCGGAGCTGAGTTGTACGCTGGGGTAGGTGGCTATGAAATCGTTGTCGATCACCGGGACGAAGTTTCCCAGGCCCGTAGTGGATACATTTAATGCGTCGTTTAAAGAGGCGAACGGAAGAGCGCGGAGACAAGAGAGAGAGTTTCCTGTTGAAAGGGTGGATGCGCATGGGGTGCTGGAGACGAGAGTGTCATAGAAGCTTTGGAAGGCGGTACTGTTGTAGCCTCCTTGTATGATGGACGGGAAGAAATTTACCGCAGGGCCGCCTGATTCAGCGATTGCCCCACGGAAGAGATGATCATCTCGCCCTGGAAGCTGTTAAGACCATGGCCAATGATAGATGTGGATGATAGGAGGTACCATTGAATGCCAGTAGTTGCGAGCCAACACTCTCAGCGCCTGCGCTTTCGCCCCAGATAGTGACTTTTGACGGATCTCCACCAAAGGTAGCGATGTTTTCTTGTATCCAATGCAACGCCAGTCTCTGATCTCGCAATCCTAAATTGGTAGCTCCTCCTTCGAGAGCTTCTTTTCCGCCTAGAAACCCCCAAGCAGAGAGACGATATTGGATGCTTACACCGATCATAGGCTTCTTCATCTCCATGCTATTTTGGACAATGAAGCTGAGATTATACCGTGCGTCGTCGGTACCGCCCATGAAAAGCCCACCGCCATGAATCCAAACTGCTACAGGAAGAGCTGAGCTCTCTGAGATTGTGCTAGGTCGGATGACATTGAGATACAGGCAATCTTCAGACACGATATGGCCAGTATCATCACCACCATAACCAACACAGAATGGTGGGTAGGCTGTAGCATTCTTTGTGTCTGCCCATGATGAGTTCAGACTAGCCGGCACACGAAAACGAAGATCGTTGACGGGTGGCTAAGAAAGGTCAATATTACATCTTACCTAACAACATGATACACAAACCTGAGCATACGGAATTCCAAGAAAGAAATCTTGATTATAACCATTGCTGCAAATACCACCGTATGATCCGTTTTTTATAGACACAACTGGGCTGGAGCAAATCCCGTTTGCCTCGCCGAACAAGGTTAGGGTGGTATCCAAACTCAGAATTGAATATGAAGGCAACATAGTTGAGCTAAATAACATGAAAATTACAAATAAAGCTGCCGCCGAGGTATAAATACCCCAGCAATCACCGAAACGGTGAATGATGCTATTAAACCCACTCCATGAATTTTCTGTCAATCTTGTCAACGCAGCCTTGCCCCGCATTTCACATATGAGAGGAGGAGTTGAAAGGTGAAAAGGGTGGACGTTAAAAGAAAGTGGACTTCAGGAGAAAGGATCACAGAGCACATTGTACTAGGAGATCTTTAGCCTGTACCGGGCATTCTTGGAAGCAGATTTCAAGAAAAGGGCGGACGTTGAAGAAGGGAGGTTCATATCTGACAAATCGCTGGAAGCGAGAAACGCGGGGGTTCAGGCGCATGCGGATCACTCTAAGATTCGGCCCTTTTAAAGCCGGTTCCGAGGCTGACCTACCCATCAACTAGTGCCATATAGATCTGCGAAGATCATTCAATAATTCTGAGAATCAAGCTTGAAGAAAAAGAAAGAAGAAAAAACTCCATTGTGGTCATTTCTCTGCAGGTCGAGATATTAATTGTGGCCGTACTACCATTGGCCATGAATGCAAGGGACCAGATGCAGGTACCCGAGATGACGGATTGAGTCAATCTTCAAGTTGTTTGTCTAGTATGCATATATGGGTATTATAAATAGTCATGCCAATTTCAATGGCCCGCTCAATCCAATATCTCTGCCTCGTCCCAGTCGCTGTCCTCAATAACAATCTTCAGAGGGTTGGCCTTAATTGCTAGGTATGATTCAGCCTTCTTTGCGGGTGAGGTATAGCTGATTGTTGATTGAGCTTCCGAGTCTTCAGAATCATCGATTTCATGCCAGTTGTCGCCGTTGTTTGCATCTTTCTTTTGTGAATTCAGATCTTGTAATAATTCCATCTCATTCTCGTCTTCCTCGGAACTGTGGCCTTCAGAATCAGAAACCTGAGATGCCGAACTAGGCCCCTTCCCTTTGCGAACTCTCTTGGCCTTTAGCAGTTTCTCGACTTCTCTTTGTCCTCTCATCCTCAATGTTAGCTCTTTGACGATGTCACCCCACTGCAGTTCTGATTTGCACTTCGGACAATTCCCACGTATAGGAAGTATTGCATCTTCCTCTCCTTTCAAAAAGTGTTTGCTCAGACAGGTAACATGCGCAACTGATTCACATCCTGGATTTGGACAGATAGTATATAGACCTCCGTTATGTTCCAGATCATTTTGGCAGACCGAACATGAGCCTTCCTGTTCAAATTCAAAGATGGTTTTACCCTTCTCTATATATTCTTTATGGCTTGCGTAGCCAAGTTCGAGAAAATTGACTCCATAGCCAATCTTTCTCTTCTTTGTCATTGGAATATGGCTAGCCTCGTCACCAGATGATATAAGGTCGCCTGTTGGAAAGTCTTTGACAATATTGAGAGAGTCTCTCAAAGATTGGGTAACAGTCTTTGTCGACTCTAGCCAAGCTCTATACGCATCTTCAGAAAAGAACCGAAGCTCGAGGGGCCACCGGGAGAATGATGGCACTCGTAATAAGAGGTGTAAATTAGACAAAAGGGATGATAGGGAGTGTCGTGGTCGTTTAGGTTGACCTCCTCGTTTCTTCTCCGTTGCATGTTGTATTCGCAAATCCGGGGGGATGTGAAGAGTAACGTGTGGGTTCTGCCAAGCCCATCTGAAAGGTTCAGCATCTTGATGAGCACAAGGGTTAAGAGAAGCTTGGGATAACGATGTTGTCGAGTCTTGACTCAGCTTTTTCTTGAACGCCACATCTTGGAGCGCAGACCTCTAATCATGTGATTCCTATCATGTGACAAAACCTAAATTCAACTCACTCAAATTGTAATGCTGCGATATGACTTGGGAATCCCGTCACAATGCATGTCATCTCCCATGGTCGCAAATTTGGCCTATTCGTGCGGGCAGCACCCCCTTTGGCATCGCCATTGTGTTGTCGGAGGCGTCTGACTGCGAGCGCGTCAGCATATGTTCTTCGCGCCTCGCAGAACTATGGGGCTGATCTAGTTACCTGGATGCGGCGTTGAGCCCACATAGACACTGGCCCGGCGCACCGTCGACCTTAGCAGGTAGCAGCAGTAGAATGCCGGTATAGGGCGATCCATGGGCATTTGGGAGGGCGGTTTTGTTTGTGTTGATGTCTCTGGAATTTGGACGATTGACGATGCTCGGTTGGAGGGTCGAGTCAGGTCGAGTCAAGAATCGGTGGGGGGATGGGGAAGCGCCAGGGGTCGATCGATATCAGATGAAATCCCTGACGATTGTTACGGGAGTATCACTCGTACTCGTTTTTGCAACAGTGAACGATGCGCGCACGAACCACGACGAATGGTCTGCACAGTTAAGCAAATCAAAGTAATAGAGGAAAAGTAGGTCTTTGTCCTGGTCATCTCATGGGCATGGTTGTGGTTGTGATCGGGGTCATGGTCATGGTCATGGCTAGGTTGATGTCCGTACCATATTCATGCTCCAGGCCTTGTTCTCTTGTCCTCCGTACTGGGTTCGATAAACCACAATGCACCACAATGCAGAGCGCGCACCGCAAACGAAGTGGAGTGGAGAGAAAAGGATGGTGAGATCAGGGTGAGAGAGAGGGTGATGTGATGTGATGCCCCTCGGATATCCCGACGTGGCAGAAGCAATTTGCAGCACGAGGTGCATACAAATTATGTCGGATCTGGAACCATCGACGACATCGAATGCTGATTGGCCCGAAATTCAATACCTGCCTCAGGCCGCCGGAACCCCCCCGGCTACTATCAAATCGCTAAAAAAAGGCCACCGACCGATCTCAAAAGAGACATCGAGATATGGACACGCCGGACACGGCCAAGATGCGGAGGAGGAGGGGGACGCACGTGGGGGATTGATATATGAATGTCCAATATTGCGCCGCAGGCTCTCTTGTCTTTTGGGCTGTTCGATCCTGCTCTGCCGTGCCCTGCCCTGCTCTGCCCTGCCATGCCCCCCATCTTTTTCAGTCATGTTCCATGCCGGGCTGCAACCAGACAGGCGAAAAAGAGGCGCCGTTTTCTTGGCTAGTCCCCTTTAGTGCCACCACTTCGGTGCAGTGTGCAGGTCAGGTCAGGCCAGGTCAGGACAAGACTGACTACCTTGAACGCTGCACTCCGCTGGATATTGTAGTAGTGTAGTGTATAGACGAACGATCCGTTTTCCTTAGGTTGCTACCCTCCTGTATCGCCGTACCGTCACCCAGTCCCCAGTCCCAGTCCCGCATGCCGTAAGATTTCGTGAGGCCCTCCCGGATTAACCCTTCAACCTACGGCGTACCTACGTACCAACCGTCAACCTTCGGCTTTCAACCTTCAACCTTCAACCCTCACCATCCTCGCTCTCTTCTTTCTCTCCTACACTTCCACACTCTACCACCCCAGCTCCCCAACGAGCCACCGGCGATCGGTCACAACGCCGCAGAAACGCTTCTCTCGAACTATCGTCAATCTACGCACCTGCCCAATAAATAGCATGCGATAGTCTCGTCCCGCTGCGCATTCAGTCTGTCGTTCGGTGCGGCGTTGGATCACGAGGGGGGCCATTCGCCCATTCTAACAATATCTTCTCCCTCTGGCGGCCTTCCAGACCTCGATCACCACCCATTCGATGTCGACAGCGTAGAACGCATCGACCGAAGAATAGCCTACGTTTTCCTTACGAAATCCACCGTCTCGTTCCCTCCTCACCATCACTATGGTTCAGGTACCACTGGCTTCGGCGGCATCCAGCTCTACCGTGCGAGGCTCGCCCGCCAGTGGTTCGAACAGCAATACCGTCTCCGCTCGAGGGAAGTTAAATGCGAATGGCAATAATGCGAACAATCCAGCTGTAGCGCCATTGCCTTTGAGTGCACTGCACTCCTTGCCTCTAGACCTGACCAGCGTCGAGAGACGGGGACAACCAACCGCCAGCCGGGAGTCAAGCAAGAGGATACGGCCTCATGGATTACAAGAAGCACCAACGTATAAACCGACCGAGGAAGAATTTAAGGACCCCTTCGCATACATCAAGAAGATCGCCCCGGAAGCTTCGCAGTTCGGGATCTGCAAAATCATCCCGCCGGATTCTTGGAAGCCAGACTTTGCAATTGATACAGAGGTAAGCAATCAACATGCTCAATTTTCGTCGTGCGAAACTACAGTTTAACAATCGTGGCACGCACTGCTATCTTATGGCGATGGTGGAAATTTTCGGCGTTGGTAACCTTGGTGCGCAATGCTGACCTTTGAAGCGATTTCACTTCCGAACAAGAAAACAAGAGCTCAACTCGGTTGAAGGAAGTGAGTACACCACAAATCTATTCCAATCCAACAGGATTGCCCCTTTTATCGGGGTAACTAACATTTCAACCCAGGCACCCGTGCGAATCTTACATATCTCGATCAGCTTGCGAAATTCCACAAGCAACATGGAACCAATCTCAATCGATTTCCGAGTGTCGACAAGCGGCCCCTCGACTTGTACAAGCTTAAGAAAGCAGTGGAACAAAGAGGTGGATTTGAGAAAGTGTGTAAGCTTAAGAAATGGGCAGAAATTGGTCGAGACTTGGGATACAGTGGCAAGATTATGTCGTCCTTATCAACATCACTCAAGAACTCATACCAGCGATGGCTCTTCCCATACGAAGAATACCTGCGACATGCAAAGCCAGGCGTACATCAGCAATTGGAGTACGAGTATGGAGGGCCTCTAACCCCATCTCCGGCAAACTCGCCAATGAAGAAGTCACACCAACATACCCCATCAAGTCTACGAGGAGATTCACCCGCAGTAAGGGCTTCCGAAGCTCTAAATGCATCGATGAAGGATGAATTCGAGAAGGGCATGAAAAATATTCCAATGTTAGATTCTCCGGCGCCACAACCACAACCCCAACCCCAACCACAATCACAATCACAATCGCAACCACAACCACAGCCCGTCGCCTCGGGCTTTACTCCAGTCAACGCTGGTGGATTTACCCCTGTAAATGCTTCTCCAGCAACTTTCACGCCGGTCACTATGAAGAGGCGAGAGCGTGAGGAGCGCAGCTTCACACCACCAAGACGTGCATTTGAGAGCCCCATTTCTTCCGCCAAGAATACCCCCGAATACCGACCATCCGGCCTCAGTTCCGCTCCAGTCGTGAATGGTTTTACGTCCAATCCCATGTTAAAACGACAGCTCAGTCACGATAGCATAGATTCACGAGGAAAAGGAAGTCAGCCCGAAGACAACGATAACGGAGGTCGTCGAAGTAAGCGTCTCAAGAAAGGTATGTCTTTAATTCTTCAATCCCCTTCGGACCGTAGTTTGCTCGCAGAGTCATTTAAGTTGGAAATGCGTTGTCAGGGATGGCTGTCAATGCATGTCGAGTTTTCCTATTGGATCACTTTGATTGGTGAGAGTAATCCCGGCTAATCGCAGCCCTGCAGATGCGGTGCCAACTGTGGCTGGATCTCACATGACGTTGTTCCGTCCGACCCCACCAAGAATTCCTGGAGAACATGGTTCGTCAGCACCAGGCGAGGTAAGAAACTCCACATCTACCCTCATTACCTAACCATATACTTATATGAAATTTTAGAAATGCGAACATTGTGGGAAAAATGAGGATCTACGCAATCTCCTCATCTGCGAGTCGTGCGACCATGGCTATCACATGTACTGCCTTGAGCCCCAGATCGCCCACAAACCGGACCATGACTGGCATTGTCCCAGATGTCTCGTCGGCGATGGCCAGTTTGGCTTCGAGGAAGGTGGTATCTATTCTCTCAAACAATTCCAAGAGAAGGCAGCAGACTTCAAAGAGGGTTATTTCCAGAACAAGATGCCCTTTGACCCGGTACTCAATTGCCCCCGTCCTGTGACCGAAGATGACATCGAAAGAGAGTTTTGGCGATTGGTAGCAAGTTTAGAAGAAACTGTTGAAGTCGAGTATGGTGCCGATATCCACTCTACGACGCACGGAAGTGGCTTCCCGACCTTGGAAAAAAATCCTCAGAACCCTTACTCACTGGATCCATGGAACTTGAATATCATGCCATTGCATCCTGATTCTCTATTCCGCCATATCAAATCCGACATCTCTGGTATGACCGTCCCGTGGTTATATGTTGGCATGATATTCTCCACGTTTTGTTGGCATAACGAGGATCATTACGCATACTCAGCAAACTACCAGCACTTTGGATCTACGAAGACATGGTATGGAATCCCAGGAGAGGATGCCGAGAAATTTGAGGCTGCCATGAGAGAAGCTGTTCCAGAGCTCTTTGAAACTCAACCCGATCTTTTGTTTCAACTGGTGACTCTCTTGACCCCTGAGCAATTGAAAAAGGCCGGAGTCCGAGTTTTTGCTCTTGACCAAAGAGCAGGACAATTTGTCATCACTTTCCCACAGGCTTACCATGCTGGATTCAACCATGGATTTAATTTTAACGAAGCCGTGAATTTTGCACCTAGCGATTGGGAGCCATTCGGTGACTCCGGAGTTGAACGATTACAACAATTCAGACGACAACCATGCTTCTCTCATGATGAACTTTTGTGGACCGCTGCAGAAGGTCATGCAACTGGCGGTGTTACTATTGCAACTGCAAAATGGCTGGCTCCAGCTATTGAAAGACTTAGAGATCGTGAAGCGGCACAGAGAAAAATTTTCGTAAACAAACATAGAGAGCACGAGTCACCATGTGTCATTACCGATGAGATCGAAGAGTCGGGCCCACGATGCAACATTGGATTTGTTGTCGACGAAGCTGACGTTGCAGAGGATGAATATCAATGCACGCATTGCAAAGCCTATGCTTATCTCTCAAGGTTCAAGTGCAAAACAAGTGGTAAAGTTATGTGTATGCTCCATGCTGGGAATTACGAATGTTGCAGCTTACCGGAAGACCAACGTTATTATGGGAACAACCACACGCTCTATTATCGTCGTACGGTGGAGGCAATTGAGGCAATTTACCAAAAGGTCGCCGACAAAGCACATTTACCAGAGTTGTGGGAGGAGAAAGTTGAAAAGGCTCTTGAGGAAACTGACAAGCCATCCTTAAAGGTGTTACGGGCTCTTCTCAACGAGGGCGAGCGTATTCCATACGAGTTGAAGTCATTGCCGACCTTGAAAACTTTCGTCGATCGATGTATTGAATGGGTGGAAGAAGCAACTAATTATATCGTGCGAAAGCAACAAAACCGTCGCAAAAATGAGAAGGCTTGGAGAAAGGGTAGCAAGGCCGCCGAAATGGAAGAGCGAGATCGTGAATTACGCAAAGTTGAGAATGTGATGAAACTTCTCACGCAAGCCGAGAAAATCGGTTTTGATTGTCCAGAAATCACGCAACTCACCGAGCGAGCCGAAGCCATTACTAGATTTCAAGTTGACGCCAAGTCTGCGATTGAAAATGTTGTCTTGCGCTCAACTCAGGAGTTCGAAGAGCTTCTGGAGCTTGGCCGGAGCTTCAATGTCGATATGCCAGAAGTCGATCAATTGGACAAACTTGTTCAACAGATGAAATGGAACGATCGTGCTCGTGACAACCGTGGCCAGTTTCTCAGTTTGAAAGAAGTTCAAGATATCATTGAAGAGGGCACAAAGCTTGAGATTCCGGAATACAATGACTACCTCAACCACTACAAGGAGCAACGCCAAGCAGGACTCGCTTGGGAGACCAAAGCTAAGGAGCTCGTGAACGCCGAGACCGTCCATTACCCGCAATTAGAAGCTTTGTCGGCCCAAGCTCAAGCTGCAGCACTCCCTGTTTCTGCAGACACATTGGCTGCTGTTGACCAAATCTTGAACAAGCAACGAGAAGCACATCGGCAAATTCTTTCTCTTTGCGAGCGTAGTAGGAACGAAGACTTCACGAAGCGACCCAAATATGCAGAAGTTCGAGAAACTATGGAGCGCCTAGCCGAACTCAATAGCAAGCCTAATGGTACCTTGGATCTTGAAAAGGAACAAAAACGTCATGAAGACTGGATGCGAAAGGGCAAGAAGTTGTTTGGAAAAGCCAATGCTCCTCTACACATTCTCAAGTCACATATGGAATATGTGCTAGAGCGAAACGTCGATTGCTTTGATATCAACTCGGACAAGCCAAGAGTTCCGGCCGAGCCCGCATCAAGAGAGCCGAGTCCAAGTGATGGAAAGCTGCACAGCTGGGAGGATCCTCGATTTAGGGAGGTGTTTTGTATTTGCCGCCGTGTTGAAGCCGGCATGATGATCGAATGTGAACTTTGTCACGAATGGTGAGCATCCCAAAGTACTTCATGAAGTTATTACTAACTCAGTTTAGGTATCATGGCAAATGTTTGAAAATAGCTCGAGGGAAGGTCAAGGATGACGAGAAATACACCTGTCCAATTTGCGATTGGAGAGTCCGGATACCACGTGATGCTGCTCGACCCAAGCTTGAAGATTTACAAAATTGGCAAGAGGAGATACCGTCCCTTCCTTTCCAGCCCGACGAAGAGGATATCCTTAGCAGAATCATTGACAATGCACAAGAGTTCCGAACTCATGTCTCCCCATTCTGCAACCCTGTTATGGGTACGGCCGAGGAAGCTGAAACCCAACGCTTCTACCTCCGCAAAATCGAAGGCGCTGAAATTCTCCTAGCCTTCGAGACGAATTTCTTCCGACAAGAGCTTCACAAGTGGTCACCAGTGGCACCAGAACCACCACCTATTCTCGAAGCTTCTAAATCCACCCGTAAACCTCGCCCTACCAAGCTTCAAAAACTTATGGCCCAACATGGTGTTGATGACCCCGAGCAACTTCCACCAAGTTTGAAGACAAAGCCTCATACCTTTAAACGTAAGTCTAGTGAGCCGACCTCATCTCGTCCACAGCCATTACAACCGGCACCCGGCCGCTCAGATTCCGGTACTCCCACTTCACATTCCTTCCCCCCCTCTGCCACCATGCACACACACGGCGGTCCCTCACTATCTGGCCTCCCATCTGGTCATGATCATGCCCATCCACCTCCCTATGGTGGCTTTGGAGCAATTCAGGACCCTCATTTCAGCATGAGTCCGCAATCCAACCCTTCGCCCGCTTTTGCACCGCACGCTTTCTTGCACGGCGGACTCCAGAGTCCAGGATTTGGTGCCAACCGACAACCAGCGCTTTTCAACGACTCTCCATACGGTAGTAGACTCGACTCGGTCGCTTTGGGAGGAGCGAACGAGAGCCCGATTAGGGACATTTTCGCAGGCAGCAGCCAAGGCGGTAGCAGGATGTTCAACGACTTGACGAATGAAGAAGACGTGGAAGAAGGCCCCAAAGGAGAGAAAAGAGAATCCCCCCGCGTCGACAAAGAGAGAGACGGCGACGAGAAGTGGGGCGGAGACGAGGATATAGAATTATTTTTTGACGGACCTTGAAAAACTCCTTTACATAACTCACATCACATCGAGATATTACGGTTTGATGCTGAGATTTTTTGCCGGAACTGGAGTTTTGGTTCTCTTTCACTGCATTCATTACTTTGCTATGGCTCCTCTCTTTTTCATTGATGGAGTTCGGAGGATGGGATACACTTTGTTTTTGCATTTTTCTTGGGACTGTAAATGCACATAACTTAAAAATACTTCATGCTTTGGCATGGTGCACAGTTCGTGTATCCTATGTATGTGTATTACCTGGGGCCTTTTTTTTCTTGCTACATATTTTCAGTTTCTTTGCTCTACTTGCAGCTTGGCAGAGAGAAAGGAAGAGTGTGTGTATTTGGCTCGGCCTGTCATCATGAACAGGTTTGTAAATGGCTCATATGAAGAAGTAGTGGGGAAGTAGATGCAACTGACGGGACCTTTAAAGAAAAAAGGTGTTACATGTGTTTTGTCTGTGTTGCTAAAAGGAGAGGAGAGGATTGAGAAAATTTTCGGTTTAGCAGAATTTTGAGGAGATGCAATAGAAAGAAATTTAAACCAAAAACAAGTTTCTGAATTTGAATCGGTTTGTGCTTCGGTGATAAGCGTGTCTACTAAAACAATGTCGTCTAAAACTCTGACGATTTATTTATTGCCTTCATGGTGATCAACTGTCTTCTTAGTTGGCAGGCTCTGCTCTACGAGAGTTTCTTGGCCGTGGTACATAAGGTTAAGGCATTTTGCTGGGAAATCGTGATTGCACAATCCAAAAAGGAAGATATTGGTTCTGTATCCTTCGCAAACTGTGAAATGCGTAGCGGCTTGAACATTATAAAGTTTGAAGAACAGGTAGAAGAGACGAATCTTGTATTCGTTAGTATAGTTCGTTCTATGGTCGTTGAATGGTTGGGATCTAGATCTTATAGGTGTGAGATTGGTTTGCTTCTAGCACCATATAAAGACGAGTGTATCAGAGTGGGATATACGGGCAATACTTTCTGGAATGGGGATATCGGATATTTAGATCCCCTGTGGGGTGAAGGGATAGAACAGGAAATATTTATTTACTAGGATAAATAATTTGAGACCAGGATTTGACCACTCCAATCTTGTAGAACATCGCAGGTTTCGTGTTCCGTTCAAATATACGTGTTCAGTTGAAATATGGTCCAGTACTGTGGGATCCTTGCCACAATCACCACAATTCCCCAAACTTACTTCCCGCCCCCGTAGCCGTCCCCTCTTTCTCCAAACTTTCAATCTCCTTCCTCAATACATCAACTCTAAATCCCCTATAGGCTCGCTCAATCCTCCCTTTCACCTCAGGATCCTTGGTGATCATACTTTTGGCACTAGTCATGCCAGTCAGAAGCCCTGTCTCACCACCGAGGAAAACCCCCGCTATGCTGAAGAAAGTGTATGCGGCGAAATCGCCAAGGGGAGTGGGCTTGACCAGAGGGGTGATATCTGGGAGTGCTTCTATAATTCCACGCTATCAACACATGTTTCCCCACCCAGAAAGCGAAAAATTTCTTGAGATATTAAGAAAACCAACCTTCTGTTCCATCAGCAAACTTAACACGAGTCGGCTTCTGCTTCGCTTTGAATGCCTCAAAGAGTTTGACGCGATTTTGTCTGAGTCGCAAGGCCAGAGCAGCTCCGAGGCCGAGACCGAGGAGAGAGCCAACCAGGACATGGGTCGAAACTCTGGAGGCTGCCCCTTGGATTGTGTCACGGTCCGATTGGCTGAGGCTAAGAGAAGATTAGCTCGGTGTACTTTTGGGGTTTGGGAAACAATTATTTTATTTATATGATGAGTTAGGGGAATGAGGTGGGGGGGAAGAGAACATACTCGTTTTCGAAATGCTCCTGCGCCAGCTTTTGGAGGTCGGCCGAGGGGTTTTTACGGAAGAAGGCAAGGGAATCGGAAGACATTTTGAACTCCAAGTTTGTTTCTGTTCGAAAATATTTACAGAGTGATAGGAAAACCGAGAATTTTGAATGGCTTTGATAGATGTAATCAGATTGGAGATGAGTAAGTGAAAGCGTTGAGGATGAATAAGACTGATATCAGGTGATGTGACGTTGTCTCGCTTAACCTTATCGCGGGGATTCCAGCCAGGGATCCCGACTTGGAGACTTCCGAGGTTGATGGTAAGGTATTGGAAGCATTGACACTTGTTGTTTTATAAGAAACTTTAGATATTAAGGTGTCACTGTACACTTTCAACTGCGCAAGGTTTAGAAGGTAGCCAATTGAGTAAGTATGGAAGGAAATGCTTTTGAGTACCTAGGGATCAAATATTGAAGCATCTAACTGGAAGATGAAATGATCAGTTTTGAAGAGCTATGTAGCTCGAGGTCTGGTCCTCATCGGAAGCTTTTCTGTAGGGGCCTATATTTTCTTACACACATAGGGAGGATATTGATATGAATTATTTATTATTTTTATTGAATTATTAATACTTTTGTGAAGTTCTGTCTCCGATGCCTCGAGTCAGATGGAACGCCTGCAATTGCCCGACGCAAAAGTTCCACGCCAAAAATGAAAACAATAATGCTTATGCGACGGTTCCGTACCAGGTATTCCAAAATATGCGCCTCCAAGACTCCCCCTATGCAGTGTGTAGAAATAGAAAGATATTTCTTCTATGGATATAACCCCTTGGGAAACTGCCAGCGGATTCCGAGCATGTCTAGTGGGCCGTAGACCGCGCTATACCGGTCCAGAAAGCATGCTTTGCTATCGGGGTCCGCAGGTTTTCCATCCCCTTGGTTTTTTGCATTGATTTCCATCCACCGCCCGCTCCCGAGGACCACATGTCTCCTGTTGACCACGTTCCATGTAAAACTGCTCTCGAACATGCCGCCAAAATAGCTCGAGCGCAACAGCACGAGATAGTCGATGATACCGCGGTGGTCCCAGGCCAGCTCTTGCAGTGCTGTGTATTCGGCGGAGAATTCGGGGTCGGACAGGAGTTCCTCTTTGGTTACCACGGTCATTGGAGACGGGAGCGTCGAGGCCGTTTCGTTGAGACGCGCCGTGTCAATAGGATTTCCTGAGGAGAGGTAGATGAGGGATAGGTTGTGAGAGGCCGCTGCATCGAGGTAGTTTGGAGCCTGCATATCGTAGCCGGGCCAGCCAACGGCGGCAGCATCGACAGCGGTTCGAAGACTAGAAGGGATTTGTTAGTTGTTTGCGCCAAAGATTGAGGAATTAGAGCATATACGGCATTATTATGCCGTATGATATTGGAGAAAGGGCTTACTGTGCGCCGAAAAATTTGTCCTCTTGGATATCGGGCTTTGAGACATCCAAATTCAAATCGTACTTTTTGCTCATGGCATATAAGACCGTCGCCGCAAGCTTCCTCACATCCTCCCTGATCTTCAACAGCCTCCCATATGTAGCGACAAACTCGGGAGTATCATAGGAGAAGGGAAAGCGAAGAAGCTGCATGGAAATATCAATCACAATCTGTGAATCTGCGGAGAACTGCGGCACGAAATCGTCTATCCACTGATCAAAAGACGCGCGCCAATTCTCCGGATGGTCGATCAAGGTCAATGCGACAGTCTGGTGGGTTTTTGACAGCTCGTGAGGGTTGCACAAAGTATGGTTTGTGGTTTGGAGGTTGGCGATTTCGAATTCTGTGAGATATAGACGGACTTGGGGACATGCGCTTCGGAAGGAGTCGACGAAGTGATCGATATCGAACATGTAGGAGAAACCGACATTGTTATCGGTAAACAGGTTGGAGAGTGAATCATCGCCCCGAATCATAATCTCGGGAACAAGCAATCCTGATGCACCACCTTCGAGCGCGAATCGAATGCAATTCAACATCATATTCCTCACATTTCCCATGCCGCCGGGCGACGCTAGACACTTGACGATCAAGCCTGGCTGGTACTTTCTTGACTTGCATAAATTTGCTAGGGGCGCGATGTCGTAGGGACCGTCGATCTCGTTTGCTAGCTCCTGCTGAATGAATTTCTCTTTCGGAGTCGTCGCGTCAACCATGTGTCCGGCATCAACGTCCTGGACGGTATCCGCATCGGAAGAAGCATGTTGTTGGTAGCCCAGAAGAGCCTGGCGATCCGGCGAATGGAAAAGATAATAACTCGACACGAGAATAAGCAGTAACGGGACAAGAACCTTGGTCAGGTTGAACGAGTGTCGTGAAAGCCCCATGATTAACGATTCCGGCGCATATGCAGAGGCAGAAGCAGAAGCAGAAGCAGAAGCAGAAGCAGATGCTATGGAAGAACACGATCGACCTCCATGCTCGAGGGATACGAAGGAGAGGGTAAGAAAAGAAGGGGTGAAGAAAGAGAGATGGAAGGAGTGTAGTCCGATCAAGCAAATAGAGTTGGCGCGATAGGGAGCATCCTTTTTCGTCCAAGCCTGTACCTTCGTCCCCCCCTTGAGCCCCAGATTCAAGAAAATTAAGGGTTCAGGACTAACTCAACATTGGGGGTAGTTGGCTTATCTCATTTGGGGCGTTCGTCCCGCAAGGGGCTTGGCTCTGCCTGTCGCCGGCCAGTGGTGACGGGCGTGGAGGAAGCCCATTAAAAAGACGATGCAACCCTGAGCACCGTAGTGCCAGATAAAGTTAAACGGCCGCAGTCCCTCTGTTGTGGTTCGTGGATATGGCCGCTGCTCGCAGGGGGATGTCGGAAGAACTAGCCGTCGGTGATAAGAGTAGCCCAGTACGTACTGTATTGTACTGTACTGTGCCCTGTAGCCTGTGGTCGTGTGAGTACTGTCCTCTATAAATGCGACTGGTGCAGTAGGTCCGGACGGTTGTTTTATACAGGACTGTACCTACTGTACGAGTACAGTATTATATTATACCGCCAGTAAGCAGTCGCTGTTTTTATTTACTTGTTAATATGCACAGTTGTTTTCATCTTGTTTATATGTGAATATGTGAATATGTGAATATGTGAATATGTGAATATGTGAATATGTGAATATGTGAATATGTGAATATGCCATGGACCAGGACAGGGCAAATAGAATATACCGCACAGTACAGCGCAACAGCGCGACGAACCACTGAATAACAAGTACCGGATATGAATACTACAGCATGCTGACTACTAAATACTGCGGCATAAGTACGAATACTCAGCCTAGACTTGAAACTTTCGGGCTAGGCGTCGGATTAGCCTGATACATTTTACAACAAACTCGCTCCTCTCTAAAGATAGTACATCGTATAGTACTGTCATATACAAATGGATAATCGAGAGCTATATTTCCTCTTTCGGCCCCTCCTGGATAATGTTGAACTGTCTTCCTTTACTTTTCCGGTATTTACACCGACATCTTTCAATTTAAGTTTCAATGATTGGCTCGTCTTCTCATAAAAGTTGGCGCCCCGCTCTTGAACATCTCAAATTATAATATTCTAGGTAATCTCCGACCCCTTATTTCCCTACGTAAAAAGAATGTCAGCATGATGGCTTTCGGATTTTTCCCTCTTTTCTTTTTAATTAAAAAGAAAAAAATGGTTTGGGAGTATTCATAAAATAAGCAGATTGCCTTT
Source organism: Haplographium delicatum (assembly GCA_037952705.1). NCBI lineage: Eukaryota > Fungi > Ascomycota > Leotiomycetes > Helotiales > Hyaloscyphaceae > Haplographium > Haplographium delicatum. The sequence goes on from JAPZPC010000110.1 coordinate 78,143, forward strand.
TTGTTCCATGATGACCAAACTACTTTTTTGATGCCATTCGGTTCTGGTGTGGGTGCGGAGCGTATTATCACTGCAGGTTCCCTTGGGAGGCAACCTCGCGCTGGACTTGACATCATTATGATTCATGTCATAGGGACTGCAAGAAAAATCTGTTCGAGACGAATTGAAATCCGGTCTTATTCACCAATTCAGTCTCGTCTTCCCGAGGCTCAATTCCCCGCAGCTGCAGATCTTTGGGTCGAAACTCAATTACGTGCAGAATTTTAAGGTTATTCTTGCCGCCCTGTATTGAATTAATGAGAACGTGCCGTTTCTGCAGCGGTTTTCGGGATTACCGCTTGAAGAAACACCGAAGTGCAATTTGGTATTTATCCTTCGATGAGATATATTTACGATAATACGTTTTTAGCGACTAAATCCACTGTTTCTTGTATTTTTCGTAAGCAAACTGGAAGAGAGAGCTCTTAGGTACTACCCCAAGACCAGATTTTCTCCTGCTGGGGTTATACTATAGTCGGTAGTGGCTTGTTGCGTAGCTGCAAGGCGAGATCGGGAAGATAATGGGAAGTCAGGCTCGGCTCAAAAATAGAATTTGCCAGGATGAAAGTGACCGTGAAGATATAATAATTGGACATCGCGGTTAACAAAAGTGGGATTGTGTCAGACCTTCTCTGTACGATGTCAGCCAACAAACGATGGAGCAACGTTAATGGGTGCCACTTCGCCGCGGCGCACCATTAGCTTTCCCTCGAATCCTCCTAAAACATAATGATTCTCATGCATTATGAGACTGTAATTCGTAAGTGAATACTTAAATCACGAAAAATAAAAGAGTTTCCTATCGATTTTCATAATATGGTTTCCGTAAAACTCCCTGAACCGTTCAACAGTATCCCCAAGAGCGATTTTCTCTTCGGACCATCGCCGGTCCACGAGCTTTCTAGAATATCAAAAGCCTTGGGAGGGGAAGTCTCTATATGGGCCAAAAGAGAGGATTGTAATTCCGGCATTGCCTTCGGTGGGAATAAGACCCGAAAACTCGAGCACGTCCTTTGGAGTTTCCTATTTATTGAACATGACTAACAGATTCCAGGTATCTCATTCCAGAAGCTCTAGAAAATGGATGTGATACGCTCATCAGCATTGGCGGTGTTCAATCCAATCATACTAGACAAGTAGCTGGTGTAGCAGCAAAACTAGGCCTAAAGGCATCTTCCACAGTCACATTGACCATATTGTATCTAAGCAAATACTTTTTAGGCAAAGCTTGTCCAGGAACACTGGGTCGACTGGTCCGACCCTGGGTACTCCAAAGTCGGCAACATTCAACTCTCACGGATGATGGCTGCGGCGCCACTGTTGGATCCCTCTTCATTTGGGATTGAACATAAGCAAACCCTCGAGAACCTCAAGAAAGAGGTAATCAGCGAGGGTGGCAAGCCTTATTACATCCCAGCTGGAGCATCTGATCACCCACTTGGTGGGCTCGGCTTTGCCCGCTGGGCCTTCGAAGTCGCCGAACAAGAAAAGGAACTCGGTATTTTCTTCGATACGGTGATCGTGTGCGCTGTAACAGGTAGCACCTTTGCGGGCATGATCGCTGGATTCAAATTCATTGAAAAAAACGGGGGTCGGAAAAGACGTGTTATTGGGATCGATGCTAGTGCTAAACCCCAAGAAACCCGCGATCAGGTTTTGAGAATTGCCAAGTTCACAGGTGTGAAAATTGGCTTGGAGGAAGGAGATATCATGGGAGCAGACGTGGAGCTGGACGATCGGTACCATGATGGATGCTATGGCATTCCAGGGGAGATGACGAAGGAGGCTATGAAATTCGGCGCGGAGACGGAAGGCTTCATTACAGATCCTGTGTATGAGGGGAAAAGTCTGGCCGGGATGATGGATTTAGTGAGGAATGGCGAGATCAAAAGGGGAAGCACAGTTTTATATGCGCATTTGGGCGGGCAGTTGGCTTTAAATGCGTATTCTGAACTATTTGTTTAATGTACAACTACTTGTCAAGAATTATTCTTCTTCCAGGATTACTCCAAGGCTTCAAGATTCCTTTCAGCAGAAAACAATATCTATCAACTCATTTTCATCCTCTGGCCATTTCTCTCCCATCGCCATACCATGGATGTAAGATGGGCCCAAAGACATATACTTGCCGCTGACTTTCCTCGCAATGATGGGAGCTTTTACTCCAGCAATGAGAAGAACTATATCTCCCTCTTCGACGCTGGAAAAAGATTGACCTATGAATCCAGCGGAAGTAATGAACATATTACTGTTCCAAAGGTGTCCAAGCACAACTGTATCAGCTTCCGGGTCTTCAGCTTCAGCGGAGCCATGCAATACACCACTAGCCTCATTGGTATGGCTTAGGACATTCTCTGAAATTCCACCGGCGGTTTCAGTCAAGTAAGAAGAGAGAAGTTTGACAGTGGAATAGAATACAGCTTCTGCATCTACATCCATTCCTTGCACTAAAGTGCTGGAAAATGCTTTTTCCACACTTTCTCCGTTTGGGTATGAAAGGAGGCTCTCTGTAAGTTCCTTCCAAGAGTTCAGACTGTTCAGAAGTTCCCGCGCGGTTTTCTGCGAGCCGGGTGACAAAATATTTGAAAATTCCCTGGTCCCGTCCAGCGTATAATATGCGGGAGCAGGATGCTTAGAACATTTTTGAACGTGATCTATCTCAGCCCCTCTACTCCACAAGAATTGGTCATTATCCAAAAATTTGTAAATGCTTGGGCTGTTGCTACTTGCTTTACATGACCCGTGGAGGAGAACGTGGGGGCCTCCTGACAAGGTACTCCAATTCGGAACCAGAAAGGAAGGCCCAGCAGCTCACTACTCGGGCCTGTCTGAAGCATAACGTTCAACGATTTGTCATGCAATATAGCGGACTTCGTCGCGTTGATATATATTGAGACTAAAGACTTTGAGTAATCAGGAGGATCAATATCCGCTTGGTAAAGATGCAGCAGCCCTTGTATTCCAAATATAACGTCTTTGAGATCAGAAGCAGCTTGCTCTCTGATATAGCTAATGAGCAACACTACTGAGTCCATTTCTTTCAAGATATCCTGAGTTCTTAGCTTTTCAAAAATGCCAATGTACGCTTCGACATGGCGAGTCCAGCCATTACCCCAGCCTATGTCGTACATTTGTAATAGTCGTCGATTTGCTATCTCTTTAATTGCTGTAAACATTCTTGAGCCCTGAAGTGTTCTGTTGCCGCATATAAATAGTGCATCACGACTGAGTACATATTCTTGAATAGTCCAAATTCTCTCGAACCAAGGTCTCTTGGTAACAGATTCTATGACATCTCTGATAGATCCTCCATCTGCCATGCTTGCTTTGGTCTCATTTTCTATTTTGGATGTTTTAGAGTCACGTAATGATTCTGCTTGTCAGAGGACATACTAAAGACACCTCGCAGTTTACGATCTAATAGCTGTTCCCGGATGTGGGAGGGCCACTTAGACACCATAAGTTTGTAATAGTCATCAAGTAGAGACATAGTATAGTCGGACCAAGGTGCTGCCTCTCCCAGCAAAATGACCACGCGGTTGGCCTTCGAAAAGATCTCACCCATTAACCAGACCTGATGATTTCGTTCATTTGATGAACTCTGATCGATGCAAACGGCATCAATCCAGAGGATACGAGAGACTTTTTGGTTGCGGAAGCGACGCTTTTTGTTTCGTAGCCGCCGGAGAGCAAGGTCGCAGTTTTTAGTGACTAATATCCTCTGATTCTGGCAGAAAACTGGGGCAATTGGCTTATCTGTACCCCACACATAAGACAGAGCTTCGTACTCGGGCAGTTCATTTAGAGAGGCTTCGATCAAGTTTATCTGGACATCGTCATGATACTCGCCAGGATGAAGGACAAGTAGCCGGATCGAATCTTGGTCACTGAATGGTTTATGCCGATAGAGCGTATCTTCTTCGTTCGCATTGGTCATATTGAGCATACGAAGGAGAAAATTGTAAAGCGTAAACCAATGAAAAAAGGAGGAAAGAGGATGAGGACGGAGCTGAAAGTTGACTAGACCATTGTGCCTGAGGCAGTAGCGTGAATGCTGCAGCTGCCTAGCAATTTTCGTAGGTTCACAGGCTACGATTCTCTTTGAAGGAAATAATATTTTTAAATCAAAATAGAGAAAACAAAGTTACTCAATTATGAGTAGTTACTTAACATTTATGTTATTGGAGGTTTATGCTATGAGAATCTCGTCGAAGTGGAGAAAAGCAATTAGCGTAAAGAAGGTTACAGGATTGAAAAATCAGAGCGCAGTTAATGAGCCCCTATACACGCTTTCCAGAAGGAAATACATAATGACGAATGATAAAGTGTAAAATAGAAGATCAGAGTTGAGATTTTTTGTAGTGTAGTTGAAATATTCCAGCAGTACGAGAACTGGTCGGGACTTTCGCCCGCAAAATATCTCGCCCCAGTGCCCGGACCTTTTCTTCTAGAATGACTAGCGCCTCGTAATTCGTATTTCGTATATTAGCAAGCCCGTACTTCGTACCGCTTATAATGACCTCCATCTAATTTTTCAACCCACACGACGTGCCACTGTATGCAGTCTGCCCGAGCATCGGATTGTCTTGCATGTTAGAGAAGCCGATTGGTAGTACACAGTCCTGTACGTCGTTCCAAAACGCCATCTGAGCTGCTGTACCGACTTACCGGGAGGGGGCCGAGAACGCCATGCCACCCCGCCGCCCACATCAGAAGTCCAGGGGTGGGTGTATACACTGTAAGAAAAAAAGAATAAAGGTCGGTTACACTGTTTGATATTGAGTTTTCTTTTATATCCTGTCTGGCTTTGCATACATTGTTGTGGCTGGCAGGTTAAGATGAATGACCACCCTGAATATCAAACTCCCTCTCCTCCGACCGATCCAACCCGGTCTTTCTTCTCCTTATTCTGATTTCTCTACTATTTTTTTGCAAAATGTTGCCAAGCCCTGTTATTACTACCTTGCTAAAAATCTTTCTTTTTAGTGTGACGAAGGCAGGCCTGCATGCCGCCATTGTGTCAGATACCAATCTGAATGTATCTATCTGCACCCAGGATCGAACCCAATAACCCCTGCCCAAACTCCTGCAGCATCAAGTACGCCAGACACACCAAAGGTACCAGAATTTGGGCCACCGATTACCTTGACTCTCCCTAAGCTTCGAAGTTTGGAGAGTGATGCAAAAGACCTCGAACTTCTACATTTTTATACAACCTCGACATGTCTTACTATCAGTTGTCAGCCAAAGAAGCAACGGATCTGGCAACACATTATCCCTCAAATTGCCTTCCGTCATGATTTCCTCCTTCATGGACTTCTCGCTTTTTCTGCACTGCATCTCTCGCGGATACAGCCTCACAGGAAAGAAGCTCTCTGTGCCAGTGCCTCGATGCACCACAACACTGCTTTAGCCTCTTTTAGATTAGCTATTTCAAACGCCACTCCAGAAAATTGCGATGCATGCTTCGCCTTTGCAACATTCACAGCTCTCTATGGCTGGGCTTCATCCGACGGAAAAGTCGATCTCTTCTTCTCAAATACTGTTGATAACAAAGAAGATGGAAGTAACGTGGAATGGGTCCAACTTCTGCGTGGTGTTCGTAGCATTGTGAAGGGTTCTTACCAGTGGGTTAAACATGGGCCACTAGGAGGGCTTCTGTCTCTTTCGGATTATGACGTCAAGCCGCCCGAACTAGACGCTGAGGATGCCGCCAAGTTTAATAATTTGGAAAAGCTATGGGGCTCATCTCAATCATATAGTCCCGCGGAGATAGAATCATTTGAAGAGAGTCTCGGGATTCTAAAAGATGTATATGGTTTAATGACGAATCCCGATATCGACGTTGATATTGCTACAACGGTGCTTTCGTGGCCCGTTCGATTGCCAGATATCTATGTGCAGATGCTGAACAGGCGGCATCCCGAGGCACTCATCGTACTTGCTCACTACTGTCTTCTCCTCAACCTGATAGACAATTACTGGTGGATGAGAGGAATGAGTAGACACCTGCTCCAGACAATTCACAAGATTATTGGAACCGAGCGGGAGAGTTGGATTGCATGGCCATTGCAGGATCTTGTCCTGAGCGAGTTTAGAAATAAAGGTAAAGAGGATGACATACAATATGGCTTACCAAACCAGTATGGCTTTGGGTGATATATTTAGCTATCCAAGATTTAGCTGCTTCTGAGGGAACAAGCCAGCTCTAGCGCAATCCTGAAGCAGCTGAAGGGCTATACCGACGATGACGTTATCAAATCCGATAGGCATCCAGGCCAGTTCTGGATTAATAGCGGTCCGGGAATGAACAACCGATATCAGAGTGTCATTTAGGCAACTCTCGAGCCATTCTGACCGGTCCCAAATCGGTTGACATGTTGCATGCTGTGCTGGCTCTTCATTGGTATATCCATGTGAGCTTGAAGTGTTGTCGAAGCGGAAATTCGGAGTGAGTATTTATTTAATCTAGCAGGTCGTCAAGCTGTCCTAAAATTCTATTCACTTGTTCCTTGTCACAAGTATAGACAAAAAGTATTCGCTTGTAAAATGGCATCACTTTAAAAAAAAAAAAATTTGTATTAAAAGTACCTAATATTCATAATAAGTTCCCACATTCTTTCCACTACTGTAGGAGAAGAAAGCCCAGCTGTTAAGGACTTTCCTTTTTGGTTAATTCTTGCCATAGTTGTGGTTGCTTGATTTCGATTTTTAAGCTATACCAGCTATCGACTCCTCCAGGGAGATGAAAACAAGGTTACGGAATTTTACTTCTCAACTTTTTTCCCTCTTCGTTAAGATAATTAGAAATTCGATATACTGCAAAAGTTAAAAGCTCATGGAACGGGGCTCCTGGCTAAGGCTGTATTTTCTCGCCGCGAATTGCCCGATTTGGTTTAGCGAGGAACGTAATCCAGCAGCCGTATTAAGGTTTTGGGATATATGCGGGGCGCTTTCGAGATCCCGTCCTCGTCACATTCTTCCCTTCTTGTACAATTAGAATATCGGTGAAGATCCATAATCTGCATTCTCTTTCACCTCCCCGCAAATACTTTAAGCGAGCTTAATGTCCAACTACCGAGACCCAAACCCAAGTCGTGGGTGTGGTATATGCCGGGCAAAGAGAGTTAAGGTCCGTATTTAATTCCATTTTAATTAGATTGTGGAAATCCCATTGGTCTCTTGCTGATGTTGACTGTGGATTCCAGTGTGATAAAAGGCTCCCAAGTTGTCAACGATGTGTCACTACCGGGAAACGATGTCCAGGCTATCCAAGCAGCACAGTTTTCCGTGACATGAATAGTATTGCAGAAAAAAAGGTCAAGTCACGGACGAAGCGTAATGAGCCAGAAAATATTCAGCCATGTGGCGATGATATGGCACTCCAATGCAGCTCGGCAGGCTCCGTTCCAGCACCCATGGCGATAGATTGGCGCGGGGCGGCCGTCCCTCGATTTCTCTCAGATTACGTTTACCCTTCAAAAGTAATATTATGGGGTTCTTTCCAATTCATAAATGACGCCTTGGGTCAAAGCCGCCCAAGTTCTCACTTTCTTGGAGCTCTGCAAGCTGTGGCTATGACAAGTCTTGCCAATCAACTTAATCTACAGTGGCTTGCGGTGGAAGCAAAGGATTCTTACCTTAGCTCTGTAATGAAATTTGCAAACCATTTGCAATGCGAAGAAGTAGCAAGGAAAGATGATACACTGGCTGCCACATGTCTATTTGGCCTTTTTGAGGTACTTAGCGTTCTTGAGTTTTTAACATTTTCCTACATCATTAGAATGATCTTGTGTAAGCTGACAGCATGGATGTAGTTAATTAGCTCCGGAACTAGAACTTTTAATTTTTGGAATGGGACACACACGGATGGCCGAGCTTCATTGCTATCAGTTCGTGGTGAGAGTCAGTTTCAAGGGCCCACATCCCGGAATCTTTTTGCCATTAATTATGCCACTCATGTTTGATATCCAGTCACTTCTCCTTTACTTTGCGCTAATGACTAACTACATATCAGATCATCAAATGTATTGCTTGCCACGCCAGGCCCCCCCCAGAATCCCGCAGATGGATCGAACACTTCAGCCACAACAATCCATCAAAACCTGTGACAATTTGTCACCTCCGCACCGCATACTTTTGTTCTGAGGCTCAAATTCTTTGGGATAGCTCATTAAAGGACGGAATGTGGTTACTCAATCTTTTACAACTGATTAAAGAAGGCCTTCTCATTGAGAAAGAGTATCAAGCTTGGACGGAGTCCGCTATTGATAAATGGCAATACAAGGAGTATCGTACATCGTCTCCAGTAGTCCAAGAATTCCCACAACATATATATTACGATGTTTATATTGCTTTTGTCTGGAACAACTTACGCAGCATCAGAATCCACTTAAACGAGGTTCTCATCCACTGTATCGACATCATCCAAACCCACCCTCTTGCAGAAAGTCTCTGCCACGATTTCACAGCCATGCGTACAGGCTGTTCTACAGTCATCGCGGATATGATTTTAGATATCTGTTCCAGCATGGCCTTTTGCTTGGGGGAAATTGATTCCAATGGTAACCCGAGGACAGGAACAATCCTTGCGCTCTATGGATATCTGGCTTCCTGGCCAATTTATTCAGCGATGGCATCTTCGAAACTAGGAAGTAAAACTGAGGTGTGGCTTAGAAGCAAACTTGAATTCATCTCCGGCGTGATGGGTATCGGAATGGCGGGCCGGCTTGCGAGAAGGGAGAGGGTAGAGCCTTGGGATATAAGGTGACTGATATTATTATCCTTAACTTCGAAATCTGCTTCAATTTTTTATTTTTCAGGATCTATAATATTCCTGTATTCAATTATTCGGATTTCCTGAGGCTTTCATACGGCTCTACAACTCGGATGGAAGCAGGTTTAAGCCTGAATTGCCACTGTTTCTTTAGCGAGGGTGTAGCTGGGAATACCAACTCTTACATGTGTGAGTAGGCCAATAATATGTTCGTAGATAAAACACTTTACTATTTATTCATTTCCCAAACTTATTAACCCAGTAGCTGATATTATTTAAAAGAAGAAGCAGTCGCCGGTATTATCCCAGGCATTTTGAGCCACATCTGTTCTATTCTGCTTCACGTACAGTTAAAAGGCTTGACCCTCTTGCTCAGACGCTTAACAATAGCATTCACCTTCAAAATGTATATAATAATAATCTAACAAAACACGTGTGCTCTACATTACTCCGCTATGCCTCACTGTGTGCATTCATTTCGTCGTTCTTATCTTCTTTCCAAGAGTGGCTGCATCTCAACCTAGTAGTATCCTGGCGGACTCGAGTAATTAGAAGTTCTGCGAGCAAACGCTGCGTGCGATGTTGGTGTCCAAGGCGACCCGACAGACCCCAGGAGCCTCTCACCCATTTCCTCACCTTCATTCCCTTGTTTCTTCTCTCGCTCCAGTATGAAACCTATATGGTGCATATTAATTCTCCATCATCAATCAATCATGAGAGCAAAATACATACCACTCCAGGCATTCAACACTGTTAGCGGCGCCGCAGCGAGAATAAATATTGATAAGAGCTGGCCAAACGTCCATTGATTGTCACCTTGCAAACTTTCATTTGACATCCATCCACTAGAGTTCATCCAACCTCTGAGTTGATACATCTTGATCACGGCCCAGATCCAGATCAACCATGCACCGAGCAAGATTAGGCCGCGAAGGATACCAAGCCACCAGAACCAACTCCCTCTCGGAGCTATCTCCTCCTTGCGGCGCAATTCCGGGGCTCGGTGGTTGTTAAAAAGATATGTGAAGACATGTGCGCATGTAATGATTATGTTGATGGTGTAGAATATAGCCAGGATAATGTATGGTGTGAAGGAGGCTGAGTCTTTGCTGTGTGACTTTGGGATATCTTCAAGCCCGGTGTAGGGCTTTGAGCCTGCTTGCTCAAAGCACACAGCCGGAAGGACTAGTCCTGTGGAATTTGCTTCATTGGCATTAGGGATTCCGGTGGGGAAGCCGTCTGTAACACGGCTACTGAACAAGATACCAACGAAGAAGATCTGAGCGAAGACAAGGATGAAACGAAAGCATGATAAAAAGACTTGACCCTTAACATAGCTCCGCAGGACTAAAATTGAGGATAAGTGCGAGACTATTGTCATGAGTAGAAGGTAGCAGAGGATATTATATCGGTAGGCATCGAGCGTACAGGCTGAGGATGAATAGAGTATTGCGATAGACATTGAGAGACCACGGATGATTTGCTGGTCACTGAAGCTCACTACGAGCGGCTCAAGTAACTTTCTCCACGTATGATGTCGTAAACGATCACAGAAGAGCTGGACGAAGCCACAAGTCAGGAGGGAGAGACCAGCAGTTAGGACGAACGATATATCAGTCTACAACAAGCATTTCGTCAGCCTTTGCACTTACACGTTCACAAGTCATCCGAACTGAATCTTATAGTAGGATAATCTTACTCCAACACCAGTGATTGATGGATTCGAGCCAAATTGGCCATAAGGCACCGAACCAGCCGTGCAATTAGCTTCTGTCAGCCACGGATATCGCTGTGAGCATTCTAGTACCGACGTAGCGGTACCCATGATTGTCACAAAGAATTAGTGACATCTAATACGGAGGTCCTTGAAACTTCAAAATTTAATCATTTGAAAATGGTAATCCCAGACGATATTTCTTTGAATTCGCTCCCAACGCGGTTAGTTAACGAGTAACATCGCTGATCTGCTGAGGCGCTACTCACCCTCGCCCACCTTCTGCTCAGCCTTACCAGCCACGTTCATGCTCTCACACTTGCTATTCGGCTCTGCCGGGCGAAAGTTGTCAACTTTACACGATTATATTCAGGGAGACGAAGTCTGCTCTTAGGGAGCCCAAACAGGACCCGTTGAGGCGCGAGAGAGCGTACGAAGCCGTCATTGGCCGGCCAGCACCTTCCTAATAGTGCTGGTGCCACTGCTTGAGCTTGTCGACGAGCCTATTCAGACTCCGGCTAGCCCGCCGCTGCTTAATAGTAGCTATGCTAATCTTTTTTACATTGTTTCTATTAAGTAGCTAGAACTAATCTGTACAATATGCTTAAAGGTATAAAAAACTACTTATTGCGAAGCGTGTGGGAGGGGAACCAGCTATTATTTAAATAAAAAAATCAGGCGGAGTTCTTGCTAAAGCGCTATGTAAATGGCTGCTTGTTCGCTGGTTTAGTAAGATCTACTTATTAGTTAAATGTGTGATGAGAAGTAAAGGATTAGAGTAGGTAGTTTAACTCTAATATTTTATTCTTCATCGCACATTTAACTAATAAGTATAGCTGCTCCTACTTAGGCGCTAACCACCCTCTGAGCCGGGCGATGAGGGTATCGAGTCAGTGCCTGACACTCTAGACAACTGCAACTCTGGCCTCACTTCGCAAACCGACAGGTTCGTCGCTTTCGACCAGGATAATAAAATGGTAAGAAGAATCAACGGTGTCAGTGGGGCACTTTGAAATTCGAGAAAGTCCTGTGTTTCGTGGGGTTTTCAACCCAACTTTGCCGTGCTTTGACCAAGTTCAGACAGGTTCTGTCTCCGTATCACAAAATGTAGTCATCTCGCACAGGCCACTGCTTTGTTAGCCAAATCATCGAAAATGTTGTAATGACCCTATAACTTGCCGCAGCCTGATAGATGATGCGATTTACATTCTAGCCAAGCTTGAACGTGGCATATAATGTAACCTACGGGGGAAAGAATGGAATTATGATGGACTCGTGTTCTATTTTATATGCTATTTGTTGTAGTATCTCTTATAGAGAGAGGAAGGAAGGAAGAGAGCTTTCTAGGATATATTGTAGTAGGCTGCCTCGCCTGGTATTAGTGCCTGAGGCCCTAACATGACACCGGCGATTAACCTTAACATTATGGTTATAACATCCACATATAGGAGATGTCAACTTCCGTACCCCAAGCATATTTCTAGTTATTCTGCATGAGCTGCATGTTCATTGCCATGTTCTGTTGCTGCGCTATCGAAAAGCCCGCCTGCATTGCGTTCAGATTGCCCACACGGCGCCCGACGTCCGCCTGTGCCCGCGCCCGTTCGCGTGCCAGAGCCTGTTGCCGCTGCGCAAGCGCCGTCAGCGCTGGAGGGAGCAGGGCCACCGTCCGACGTTCGGTGGCGTTAGAGGTAACGAAGAACGGCCAATATTCGGGGTCACGACTGTCGACGAGCTGGTGGGCGAAGCGGCGCAGGAAGTCCTGGCACTGCGCCCAAGAGAGTCGAGGCGGGTAGGGTGCGCGGACCAGGCGCGACTTGCCGATGTGCAAGACGATCCAGCCGTCGAAGCCGTTGAGGCGTCTCCTTTGTGTCCCGCCGCTATTCCGATCGCGTTTCTGTTTCTCGACTACTGGCGTCCAGCCACGCTCACGGGAGCAGGTGAACGTGAAGTTGCCATCAGGGTTTCGCACTAGTTTGAAAAGGCGGCCCCGGACTACCAGCATCCAGTGCAGTAGTTGATTATTGTGGATATCGCGGGAGAATCAGACAGCCTCATCGACGGCCTGCGAGGGCGAGCCGAGCCCGAGTAGTCGAGAGAGCATATTGAATATTTACAATGCCTGGCGGGAGAGACGGCGCAGGCGCAGACAGCCTTCATGGTACGAATACGAAGTGGACAAACGCAGCTATAAATGCATTTGCTAGCCGTGAGCTAATGCCCTCAGACCACTATTTCAATAATGCAGTGGGTAGGCAGACTCGTAAGGTTGTATCCACTCAACTCGCTGCCCGAGTGCCACGGCGGGTGTGACGGAGATGTTTCCTAATCAGTGGCATACCTATTACCAGAACCTGCTATATCCAAACCTCGTGGCGCCAGCCCTGGAATGATATAAGGAGTTTCAAACATGATATCAGAGCCTCGCCCCGTAGCTCTCTACGGGAGCCTTTGGAGAATTCACAGTGTCCTATGTGCCAGACAATATTGTCAGCGGTGAACAAACGCGTGAGCGGACCGAAGAGTGGGCCACATGGCCTGCCTCACGAATACTTGTTCGTTGTCGCGGACCATATTTCTTAGACGATGGGTCCAATGTTATCGACTCGCCAAATCGTATAAATGCGTCAGATATAGCTTAGATAGTTATTCATTTCCCTGCTCTAAACCTTACAACAAACACGGCCTCTAAGATTTCTTTTTAAGAGAAGTACAAGAATAGATAACCTCGATTTGGTTCTTAACAAAAGACTGAAATTTTTACACATCTAGGATATCATATTAATATTAATAAAAGAACACAAGTTAAAAAATGTCTCTTATTATTCGAGAAACATTAAACTCATTTCCAAGCACCTCTGACAGACCTTCACCATAACTAGACGTATTTCTATCCGCAGCTACTAATCTGTCGACATCTAGTCCAGGTTCGGACGCCGCCGATTCCCCGTATGTAGTAGCTGCCTCAAAAATATCAGTTAATTCTTCGCTGATTTGCTGCCCATTCATAGAACTGTTTCCTAGATCGTTCCATGGTGGTAGTTCTTCATATATGGCTACATTATTTATCCCATCCCCAGCAAACTCTGCCATTGGGATAGGGCGAAGATCCGTTGAATATGGCCTCTGTGGGAGCAAACCAAGCTTATCCACAACTTCTCGAAGTTCCCTGACCGTTCTGCACAAATGTTGAGATACGTATGACTTGATATTGAGACGTTTAAGAAGGTCCAGTGCTGCATAGAATTCGGCATGTATTTGGCTTCCAAACTCAAGAGGTGCAAGCAATACGGCAAGTAAAAGAACTGAAATAGCTGCGATAAGAAAGTAATTGAAGCAGATTGGTTGTCGTTGATAGAGATCTGAAGTTTCATCAAGTCTCGTCAAGGTATTGATTGTGTCCTTGGCGATATCGACCGCGATCTGAGCCGATGCCCTGTTTTCCATGATTCTTGTGGTTGAGTACAAAAATGATCGATAAATTAGCATCCTCATCTGATTTCCTCGCAGATGTAAGATAACACGTGTGCGTCGAAGAGCACGGCTATCTTCACAATTTATCGGATCGTCTTTAGAGATCTTTAGCGCATCCGGAATCTGCTGACACCATTGCAAAACTTTATAATCAAGATACTCGATATCGCCAAGCTTAGATTCAATGGCGCCTGCAGAACCCAGGCCCGAATACCAAATCTTGGAACTAAGGGAGTTGAAGGCGATCATACACCTGAGATATGGCAATGAAGAGGCCTGATTATCCCACAGCTACAGTAAGCATAAACTGTCAAATTAAATTGTAAAGAGCAACCTCACCGGTCTGGGTAGAAGCGGGTCAATATCTTCATCTCGGATTACAAACGGCAACCCGGTTCCAAAGCTATACCGATGGTCCACTGTATATACTGTCCAGAAGACTGTGTTAACTATCACTTGATCCGATTCCTTTGGAAATGCTCTCACTAATGCTTCCCTTCGATGTAATCCAAGTTCGAGGCACATGCGAGCGGCAATCCCAACAATTCTGTAAGCTAGTATATCATCATCTCGATGAAAATGGTAAGTTGCCTAAAGAACATGAATGAAAATTAAGCTCTACTACTTTTTCGTTGAAAACTCACCACTAGCGTCACAAATTTAATAGTATCAACGCTCGCCTCTCCCGAGACCTTAACTTGGACAGAAGTTTTCACAGTGTTAAACATGCGCTCTCCCATCTCGCTTCGACCTCTACCCTCTATTACTAGGGAAATAGCTAATATTAGCTTGAGAAGCATGGTTTTATCATCATTTAGATACTCGGAGCCGGGTAGCCCGTATCGAGAAAGTCCTGTGCTCGCTGCTGCCTCTAGAACGGTATATAGTAGTTTGACATGTGAGATCACGTTCTCGATCTCGAGAAGTGGGTACAAAACAACGCTCTCCTCTTCAAATATCCTACAGAGCCGAATGGCTTCTTCCTGAGTGATAGAAAAAAGAGGGTCTATAGTGAAACGAGACTGGATAGTACTGGGAGCAAGCGGGTTGAAGTCGGTAGATGCAACATCATGAGTTCTTGATTCTTCATGTATACTCCCTTCTTCCTGTATAGCGATACCCATCGTCTGTAGACTGGATTTGGCAACATTAAGGTTGAATGCAGTACTCAATGGGCCATGAAAACAGGGGTCGCTACGATCCAGTTTGGCAGCTGAGAATTGAATCGGCTGCAGTTTCGAGGGCAAAATTGACAGTGAACTGGAGGTATTTTGAGGATCTTCGTCTGCTTCAGCGGAGGACAAATCCTGTCGGCTTTGGGATTGAAACTTTTGAGATTCGGAAATTTCGTTTGTTTGTTTTTGTAGTAAGGCAACCTGTTGTTCAAGAGTCTTGACGAGGTCCCTGATAGACCGGAGCTCTCTAGCCACAGACCTCATTAGCATGTCAAACAGTCCGAAGCAGACGTTACTTATGACGAAGCAGATAGTAAAAATAGACTGTGTTATGCAAATAATTTTTTTCTTACTCTAAATGTCCACATTTTGAATTGGAGCTGTTAGGGGTATACTTGCCTGTTGCAGGAGTTAGTCTTCTAAAGGATCAAAGGTAATGGAATTGGTTACTTACACTCTAGATTCAGGCGGCCACAACGTTGACACGGCGTCTGACCATTACATTTGCTCTTCCTTTTCTTACATCCATTACTTTAATGATTATTCAAACTATGTCAGCAATGACAAAAGCGAAGGCGGGTAGAACATGCCATGCTGAGAATTCACACGTACCAAGCGAGAGGAGTGTAGCGATTTCGCTTTACACGCATGTTTGTTCCGCTACCAGATGTGGACATTCCATTCGCCATCTCATCCCTAGGAGCAGGGTCCAGTTGCATATCGGCGGACATCTCACAGTCGCCCTCCTCGGTCTGACAAGAATTGAGAGGCATGGTTAGATAACTGTGTACAATTTTACCGAATTCTACTTTTTGGGGTCCTCGCGTTTACGAGTTAAGTTCAAGGGGCTGGTGAGCGGCGGAAAGCGAAGCCGCCAATGCCCTATAAAAAATATGAAACCTATTGAAATTGCGGCGGAACTTGTTCCGCTCGGAATGGATGCCGAATTACAACCAACCTCTACTCAATTCTATATACCTCTATCTGCAAAGCATAGTTCAAGGTAAAATGGCAAATGAGCCAATACAAAATATTAACTAACTTTCAGGAGTTCGGACAAGTGTTTCTTCACCAAATTGTCGAAAAGCTTCCTCTTAAAGTATGCACCATTATCGATGAAACTGATGATATCAACGTATTATACAGGTATAGTCACCTCTTCTCCCATCCTCTCCTCCTCTCCTTCACATTTTAATTGATGTAAAATACCATTTCAATCCATGATATTGTGTGTTGCGCGATGCCCCAAGCTCTCCTCAGTTTCTTGCTTCTCAGGATCCCCATTTATTGACAGCCCACTGTGCCCCATAGCACGCTTGTAAGGACTACCAAATATCTGATCCATTCCTTCAAGCGTCACCCCTCTCGTTTCTGGCAAGAAAAAATACACTGAAAGTGCGCACACTATTGAAAAAGTAGCGAAAAAGAAATAGAACACGCTTCCCACCCCGCCGTTGATCATATAAGGCGACACGCGCGCGATGGTGAACTGAGCAAGCCAATTCTGTGCAGTTGTGAGACATATTGATATATCTTTAATTCGCGCGGGAAATATCTCAGCGCAGTAGATCCAGGGCACGCCATTCCAGGCTATCGAAAAAGATACCTACGATAGTTAGGAGATACTCACGAAGCAGGAGCTCTGGCTTACTGCATAAATATAGATGAAAATCAGCGCAATCCAACCGGCAGTGCTTTTGATTCCACCGTCACCATGGGTGGCAGTAATGAATCCTCCAATATACCATAATGATAGAGACGTCCCAAAACTCGCGACAAGGAAGAGCCTTCGTCGTCCCAATTTGTCGACAAAGAAGACCATGGATACTATTGTTGACAATGTCTTTGCAAGTCCAAAAAAGCCGGACAAGAGCAAAGTTGTTGTTGCATTATCAAATCCGATGGATTTGAATATAGAAGGTGTGTAGAAGTTTACGCCCTGAATACCGGACATGTTGGAACCCCACATCAGGCAGCAACCAATTGCCAGCCTGTTCCAATTTCCCTTCCATGTTAGCTCTCTTAGTAACTTCCAGCTAACTGCATTATTTGTTGAGTGACGTTGCCTTAATAATGCTTCTTTCATCTCCTCGATCTCATAATCGATGTATTCGTGTTCCTCACTGAGGTGCCTGACAAAACCGAGAACTTTCCGGGCTTTGGCCTCGTCTCCTTGCTCCATGAGCCATCGGGGAGATTCGGGAAGAACCAGCAGAACCAGAAGAAAGACAAGGCCAGCTGGTACAAGTTGCATTGCTAGCGGAATCTGCCATTGGCGAGATAGGTCCGATGGAATGCCAATACTGACCAGGTAGTTGGACCAAAAGCCACATAAAGAGGATATTTGATTGCTTATTTCACAGAGGCCAACAAGGACGCCACGGATTGCAGGAGGGGAAAGTTCTGCAACATACTGTGGGTGTAACTGTAAGCAGATTTAAATATACAAACTAGACCCTTGCTGTGGTAATCAAAGAGTTAAGGCTCACCATTGGGACAACTGCTGTAGTGAACCCGAGTCCGATCCCACCAATAATGCGACCAGCATAGATGAGACCCAGAGATCCTCCAGAGAATACCTGTTACATGTCTTCAATATTAGTAGCCAGTTATCAAATCCTCAGGAGGATACAGACCTGCATTGTAGAGCCCGCAAAGAACGTAATTGCCCCGCAGCCCAATGCCCACCGGCGCCCAAAGCTTCTCACAATTCCAAAAACCAACATGCATCCAATGATGGCCCCTGCTTGCAGAAGTGAGACGATATTGGAGATTATACTTGTGTATTTAGTAGTGCCAATCGGAGGTAAATTGAAATCACGATGAAATGAAGGAAGAACAATGCATCCACCAACGACACCATTATTATAACCAAACATCCATGAACCTATTATGGTTAATACATTATCTGTCTCAGCACGCAGAAAGTAAATACCTAGCGTTGCTGAAATTGTCACTATATAAACTCGCCAGCCGTAAACCTCAGGCGGTGTTGGCCGATCTTCTGGAGCTCGTCCAAATGCCATAGTGACGACAAACGATGAATAAATGATATGGTATTGGTTGTGATTTGGTCTCTGCATAAGAGCTGAGAGTTAGAGAGGAATATGTGTAGATGGAGGGACGGGTGAGTCCACTTTTTGTTCTAACAGAACATAAAATAGTATCTGACGGAAAGGTGAGAATATATATCACTTTCCACGATAACTGCGTTAGGCCATTGTCGGCGAGTTTCCGCCCGAGTCGCCACAGCTGTGGGGCCGTAATCATTTCTCAGCTCCATCTGTACTTTGGCAGGTAAATTTGAGAATGGAAATAGCCAGAAGGGCCAATCTAACTAGGCGCCCGATTCATACGCACAAGGATACGTGTAAAATTCGACATGTGTGCTGAATACAAGGTAAGTGACCGAATTTGGAACGGCGGAACTCTAAGAATAGTCTTCTCCTCTCTATTCTGTGACTATTCCGATCTATTGTAACAATGATAGAAGAAGGAACTTCTGGTACAGTTCCCAAAAGCACTCGAAAATCCTATTTCTGTATTGCCCCTCTAAATTCTGCTTTCTGCGGCGATAGCTCCCACCTCTCTCTAGACATGGGCTGCAGAGTTTTGGTATTTAGGGCAAACCATGAATTTGTGAGGAACCCTTATTCTCTGCATGCCCCAGTCTGTTCTAATGAAGAGGTTTGTTTTCCTCTTAGTTAAATTTATGATTATAGGCTGCTAGGGTGACCATAAAAAGGTTTAATCTTAGAAGCGCGAGGTATAAGTTATCGTTCAGCATCACATAAGACCGGACAAAAGAATAATATTGTTTCCACGAATCGCTAATCAAGCCTATTTCAAAGTGCACTCGAAGAAACTGAAGTTCGACGCAAGAATATTTCAAGGACTTTACCCCTGCAATTATTTATCCTCGACCATGCAAACTCTCCCTTCTTCCGAGCTCATCCTCCATCTCGGTGAGGTAAAATCCTTATATACCCCAAACTTGGCCTCCAGCTCTTCCACGGTCCAAAGCCTCTCTGGCTCTGTCCCAATGTATATATTGTTCGCATCACGCGCGAAATACTTCAAATAATCCTTTCGTGGCATTCTGACTACCTTCAAATTCTGCGTATCTTGGCCTCGCCGTAACACCCAATTTCTTATATTCTTCAGCATGCGATGTGCAGGTCGATGTTTGCTAGGCCTGGTAAATTTCTTAGCGGATTGCTCATAGTTCAACCTTTCCTTTTGTGACAGACGATTGAATATCTGGTGTAGGAATCTTTATAATTACGTGAATTATTGTGTCGTCTGTGAATTTAAAGGGTGGGTATTGTGGTGCTGTGACACCACCCATGCTGGATCTTGCTAATGTAGGGAGCATAGGCTCGTATGGCATAGGCAGGCCAATAGCTGTAGATTGTTGGGATGAAGGACGTTGAATGGATTTTGGCTGCATTTTATGTACGTGCAACAGTTCAGTTTAAAATTAGTTGAACTCTAATAATTGGTTTCTTGAAGTGAGTTATGTTGCGTTAAGTAAGTGTAACCTAACTCGGGTCTCATTGCTGCTTCTTCGCTACATTGATATATCGGCTTTGAAGCCGTTCATTAATACATATTTTTGAAGACATATAGATGAACTACGGCCGCGCGGAAAGAGAGTCCGACTTATCAGGGCTGAAATAAGGGCTTAAAGAAGGCGGGACAATGGTTGTCACAATATAGAACGGGTGTCCTTCCGCTCCTAATAAGTATTCCGAAGTATAGCGACGTGGAAATAGAGCTGCATTTCCATATGTAGCTTAGCGGCTTTGGATTTGACGGAATGTCGTTCCCGAGCCCACCACGCTCTTGACAAAAGCAGCATGTTCGGGCAAGCGACACAAGAGCTTATGCATCTATCTCACGTACGGTAGCGGTGTACAGTTATCTTCAAACAAAAACATGTTAAAAAAAAAAGACCGTATTATTCCTTCACCGGATCTGTGATACAGTTCGAAACTGGAAAAGAAGGCAAAGATACCAACGAACCACCCTCCCATTTATCTATCACATTGACTCCACTACATTCTACCACGGTACCAGAATAGAGACTTCCTAAACCTACCTCACATTATAGTGTCAACTATCACTACATACCTATAGCAACGGAGGCGTCGATCGCACATACATTTACAATCTCCAAGATTTACAGGGCTAGAATGATTCCGTTATCTAGGCTATAACCGACCCGATCTAGATGCCTTTCAAGACTCACAGGGCAGTTTAAAACTGCTACCAATATATCTTCACCCATCTTGATCAAAGGTAAATCAATGCTAACTCCTTTCGGGTTCCAAGTACATCCCGAATTTGTCCCTGTTGAAGCAGGATTTGTCTCCAGAGAGAATATTTGGATAGATTTTTGTAATTCCGAATCAGGGTTCCAAAAGAGATTGCCTGCTTGCTGCCGAATCCGATCCAGTCTTTGTTTGCCCGCTTGCAGTGCCGGTATCAGTACAGGAGATCTCTTCTTGATTTGATGGTTCCCAAGTATGAGATACGGTAGCTTGAATTGTTTTGATCGATCCCCGCGAACTGAAAAGTTAAGGTTTCTAAAAGACGTATTTCATTAATTACCGTTATCAGGAAGAAAAGTCTGTTGTTCCAATTCACAACCTGGTAACGATTAGATGAAGAATAGAAGAATGGAGATGGGATTTCACGACCCAGCCAACCTGAAGTCTGAAAACGAAAAGCTCAGCTGGTCTCAGCTGAGAGCCTGGTACAGCCTAGTTCAGTTGCACAGACTTCAATGAGGCTTAAGCCAATTATTGACTTAAGGAATTAGTAACGATGAAACTCAATGCAGCAGGAAAGTCAATCTTCCTATAACAACCCCGGTGTCCAAAAGAGCAAGAGCCATTTTCAGCAGAGGTCTGTTCGCAAACGGAAAGCATCCTCCACATCCTATTGGCACTATGCAGAGATATAACGGTTGCCAATGAGGTGGGGAGAGAAAACACACCAAAATAGGCAAGATGCTTCGTTTATATGGTCAAGTTATGCGCTCACCATAAAAACCAGCGAAGGAAGAAATGAGGTTTAGCCTTTCAGGAACTCATGACCTTTATAAACATGGTATTCTATAACTCTGTAAATACATTTGTACTTGCATGCTAGATGAGATGACACCTGCCGTCCAACGAACAAAGATAAAGGTTTTCTGCAAGGCACCTCACGCCTCTCTGGGGAGTCCAGTCTCTCACTAAGCGCCAGCACCCCCCATGCCTCCGTTATTAAAGAAACGCAGGCCTCCCTGAGCCATTATCTTCACCACGCTACTGGTTGCAGAGTGAGATCCACCTCCTCCAGCCCCGCCAGCATGGTGCATGCCTCCCATCCCCCCTCCGAAGGAACCCATCCGGCCCATTGCCATACCGCTCTGAGCCAAACTGTATATTTGCACTCTAAATTGAGATTCCTTGGCCACAGCCCCGGGATTTGACACAGCCGGTAAGTCGGTGCGGCTGACGGTAATTGGTATGTTGAGGGCAGCTAGGGCGCGTGAAAGATGGAGGAATACCGCGTCCGGTTCACACATCATCTTTTGTATGAGAAACTGCCGCCATCCATGCCATGAGAGAACTGGCGCATTTCGAGGCTGGTTTGGTATGAGATCGATTCCAATAACTGATGCATATGTCGGCAAAACATGCTCACCGTAATATGGAGGGACAGTGGCTCCGCCCAAACTACGGTATGCGATCATCTTTGTTACTTCCATACCACCTGTACCCCGGGGCTGGCATTCCACCCTGTCAGCATCTTCGGATAAAATAGCGAGAAGCTACATCCTGGCCATACCTGGATAGTTTGATCTAACGCCCTAAAGAGCGCCGAGGCCAGTTGCTCAAACGCTGGCTGTGGATGACCTAACGGGTCAAAAAGGGCTGAACTTGGAGATAGAGGCGGGGATTGATAGACTGGTGGCTGGTAGACAGGTGATACAGGAGGGCTTGCTGGCGTTGGCTGTGCATTGGCTACAGGTGTACCGCATATCGAACAGAACCGGGCGATATCTGCCAGCGAGGTACCGCACTGAACGCAGAACATCTTTTATAAATATTGTGAGAAAATATGGCAATAATATTTGAGCATGCGCCGGTGAGGCTTGGCGGGTGCGCAAATCGTTATCCACCACTGTCTGGGGAAGAAGTGGGATGTCACTTTGTAACCTTATTCTTATCGGGAACTATATAACCGGCTAAGACAGCCTTAGGCTTGAATGACAAGGGCGTATTCGTTGTACATTCCTACAGCGGCCTAGTAGCTGTAAGGACGGAGTGCGGAGTACTCCAAT
Organism: Haplographium delicatum; assembly: GCA_037952705.1. Taxonomy (NCBI): domain Eukaryota; kingdom Fungi; phylum Ascomycota; class Leotiomycetes; order Helotiales; family Hyaloscyphaceae; genus Haplographium; species Haplographium delicatum. The sequence goes on from JAPZPC010000110.1 coordinate 100,657, forward strand.
CAAGAAGAGGATTAAAGTTCGGAGCCTCAATTAAACAAAAGGCCGAGTTTTGGTGTCAATCCAAATAGTCAAATGATTTTAATATCCAATCCACATTTCCTTAGTGATAGCAGCCGCATAATACAGATGATTGGGGTCGAGTTCCGATACTAATCGAGATGCATAGCTGAGTTGATCTGTCAGCTGAGTCGAAAAGAGTTCTAGCTCGCATGCAGCCTCACCGCCCCGCCCAACGCTCTCACTGACATTTCTCGCGGGTTGGTAAATGGCTCACGCCCAGAACTAGAAATCCTCCTGGCACAAGCTTTTTCGAAAATGGACACCGACCGCTTGAGCGGTCAGAAAGCCCCCCTCCGAAGATGGAAAGCGGCTTCGCTTATAATACTCAAACTTTAAAATTCAAGCATTCTATAGGTCGATTCTACGAGTAACTAATCTCTTCTTCGTTTAGCCGTGGGTAAGCTTTCTTCGGACGCTCGATCTTCTCTTTCTGGATAGCTAAGCTTGACAAGGAGGATCATCTTCATTAAGTGAAACAGGAGTCTTGTTTGGCTATTAACTCTCTTAAGATCTACCTCTACACTGTATTCTCTATCTACGCCTACGCTTCTAATAGATACTCAGTCGCCGTTGCTCCCAATTCACAATTCGATACTTGCTTCGTTTGCGAGTAAAGCCACCCGCTCGGCACCGCACAAGCCCACAATCCAGCCACTGGCTTTCTTAAATGATATTGCGGCGTCGGATTAGGCCCACAGTTGGATCCAGCCTCAATTTGATCATACGTGTATCCATTAAAAGTCCCCGGTCCACAACCCCATAGCCCATCTGTCAGGGTCCGTAAATGATACATAGGTTGGGAACCACCAGTGGCGCATGCAGTTGAGCTTGTCAACTCATCATAAGTGAGGCCCGTTACTTGTAGACATGACCAGAGCCCGTCTGCTGGTTTTCGTAAGTGATACTGTGGCGACTCCCCACCATATACACAATTCGTTCCGTAAACCACCTCATCAAAGACAAATCCATTATATGTTCCAGGCCCACAGGCCCAAAGCCCATCGACTGGAGTTCTTAGATGATAATTAGTCGCTGAATAATCTCCACCGCAACTAGTCGACGTCCCAGATTCATCATACACGAAACCATCGACCTGTGCACATGCCCACATCCCATCGACCGGAGTTACTAAATGATATTCCTGCGTCTCATAGGTTCCACCGCAATTGGAACTGATCTGAACTCCATCGTATGTCAAGCCTGGGAAGTTATCGAATGTGCAAACGTAGTTCCCCTAGATGATGTGGGAGTCAGCATTTCTATTCTAGCAAGTTGCTAAGTTACAGGGTAATCAACTTCTTCTAAAGTCTCTCAAAAGTAGAGTAAAACTTTAAGAGTAAGATAGACGCTTTAGGATATTTCAAAAGCACATGAGATGACAAGAGCATGCATCCAGAGCAAAAAAAAGAAAAAGAGAATCCTCGATTATCCTTACAGCTGTTGGAGTTACTAGTAAATACTGAGGCGAAGGATATTCTCCGCTACAAGCAGTTGTGATTTGAACCCCACTATATGACAAGCCTGCCCAGTTATCGAATGTGCAAGCCCATACGCCCTACATGACCAAGGAGTTAGCATTGAATAATCTGGAAGAAGGGTAACGGGATGCGTTTTAGAAGTTTGGCTTGAGGGAAACTACTCCGCATCAAAATGAAAGACGGGGTAATAAAATAGGCATACAGGTTTTGGAGTTCGGATGTGATAGTATTGAGTAGGATATGGACCGCAGGTACCGGTTACTATCTCGACTCCGTCGTAGGTGAAGCCTGAAGGGACGGTACAAGACCAAGTTCCATCTAAAATTATGAGTTGTGGGATGCAGTTTAGACTAAAATTAGAAGGAAATACCTTGGGCAGCAGCTGAGAAAATGAGTGACGTAGCGACGAGGAAGGGGGCGAAGATTTTCATGACGAGTTTCCTTGTGAAAGACCCTTAAGAATGATTCCTGTAGTTTACAGCTGCTGATGAAATAGCTTAATTAGAGGGGTGGGTCAGCCCTATAAACGTTTAACATATCATTCAGCCTCATGATGTAAACATACCATCGCTGCGAGTGCTCGGCGATAAGTTACCTGTATCATCGACAAACGGTCAAAGCTACTACCCAGATAGTTGCCTTGAACCTTGTACAATACATATGCGCAGCCCCTGGGAACGGATAATGCCGCGTCAGGAGACCTATGAGGCTGAAATATTACCGAGGGCCGTGGGATAGCTGAAATGCATCATTCCGTTTAAACACTTAGCTTAGGATTTTGAAAGAATAAGTATTGGAAATGGCGTTTTAATGCGCTGTGGCGCACCGATAGCGGGAACAGTTGCCTAAACTTTAGGTAATTCAAATTTGAAAGGGTTGGGGGTTTAGATGAGGCTCCCCAGTGTCACTTATACATATAGAGACAAATAATAGTCAAACTAGTTAGCATAATTAATTTTTTGTTTAATAAGTTTTCCATCTATAAATTACTTTTTAATAATTTATGCAAATAGAACCCCTCCCATTTGCTTGAATCTTCCATACCATCCTTCCGTGCTACAAAGTTCCCGTCCATAATTTGGTGGATGTAACAGCCTCCCACCAGTGTATAGTTCTGAGCCGCTCTTATAGCCCTCAACACAAATGGCACCGTGACACCGCCGAAAACATGCACCTTGTCCCCGGTCTCGGTGCAACCAGAGACTAGTCCCATGTATCTTGTATCGGTGACTGCAAAAGGTTCGTTGTCGAGAAGCTATAAACGTCTGAGCTTTAAATTGTCCAGCCGCAGTCGTGACAATAACATCGCTTTCATTGGCAGACATCGAGGCCCCAGCGTCCATGTGGGCCTTCTTGGGGTCCAAAATGTGAGTTCCATTTCGTGTTGTATTCTCCCCGGTGTATGTATCGTCAACCAAGCCTTCCTTCGATTTTCAATCCAGAGATTATCGCTAATATCTCTTTGTGCCATTTCAGCCACTGAACAGCCCCTTGCTCTCTTTGCTTAATTTGTCCGCATCCTCATCTTCTGCATCGAGGTCGCATTTTGAGGTGATATATTCAATCTTCTAACCAAAGAGACAGAGATGCTACCAAATTCTTCTCTTTCTCGACATCACTGTCTCCAAATGATTGCAATAAGGGTATAATCTCTCTAACACAATTTTAGGACTTCTCGCGAATAGTTGCGAAAACAGCAGGCCCTGTGATTGACATTGATGCCCAATCAGGAGCCCAAGAAGGTAGGTGCCCAGCTAACACCCTGCGAGGTATGCCGGCATATGAGATAATCGAAGCCTGCTCGGGTTGGCCGAGATAGGACCATAAAATATGTACTGCGAATCTATGGAAGAGCATTCCGCCGAAACGGTGTGGTCAGGAGTCAGGACAAATTGTAATATCTTACCGGAAGAAGACCGAGAAGTGCAATCACACTGTCTAAGGGATTTCAAACTTCGCAATCTCGTGTTCTCCAAAGCGAGTCTAACAGTTCGAGACGTCCCATTCTTTAGTCAACACCAATCAACAGAATTCGATAAAAGTTTGCCAGTCCAATTTGAGCGTTATAACTTGTATGCAGCATCCAATCCAAACTCTGGGCTGATTTGCTTGGTATCCAAATTCATAAACAAGCAATTTCCACTCAAATGTCAAATGGCCATATTAATATCATATCTCTTGAACAAATATCGCCTCCTAGAAAGTCCATGTTCATTTTTAACATGCAAACGTGAAAAGCCGTCGGAGAACCCTCCATTCTGGATCGTCAAAGGGTCACAGTTAAGCCATAATGAGAGATGAAGCTCTAATCTCCTCTCTATTTGGTAGGTGATATTCGAGTATATCATGTGCCACCTTGAGTCGGTCCAGTAAGTCAGAGGCAAAATAAAAATGAAGGAAAGCAATGCCGAAGTCAACAAAAACAGTCCTTTCCGTTGCGTGATACTTTGCATCTATAGGATCTGAGCAATTATTTCTCTGTCTTTCTAGCTGATACTTGGCGAATCGATCCAGAAGAGTGGCGCTAAACAGGCTCCTCGTATGGTAAAACTATTCACCTCTTTATTAGACATTAAACATGGCGCATGTATAGCCACCTTAGGAGTACACGGCGGATACACATGGCGCGAGGTGCGCCCTTCGTATAGATAAGAACCACGAAGTTAATAAAGGTCGCCACCTAGGACAATGGTTTGAAGCCGACGATAACAAGAGACGTTTGCACCACGCAATTAGGCTATGGATTATGGGCAAAGATATTGTATTTGAGAGTTTTTCAGCAAGGAGCGAGGATTGTAATAAGCAGGTTGAAGCGCCGCTTTCGGAATGGGATCGGTTTCCTTATCCATCGTTTGGCAGGCCGCGTTGCTATTGCCAGTTCTGTCAAAACTCCAAAGAAATTCCTTTTAACGACATAGACGAAAAAAGAGAACTCACAAAGTTTAATATATTTTTGAAAACAGGAAATAATATATTTCCCGATCCAACTAGTCGACAACGAATCCCTTAGAAAACAGAGGTCCGGAGCCTCAAATTTCCGCGATACGTCGTTTGGTGTCAATCGAAATATGTGTATATGGCTTCTACCCAGAGATAATGAGGTTTCTCAAGTTGATCTTACCGATGTTGTTTGAGACAGCTGTGCAATGATTCATTGCCCAAGAGCTTCTTCCCATTACATATCAAAGGGTGATCAAAAACGGGCATTCCCTAGTGATATGACAGAGCTGCATATTTCGGGATATCTGGTTTATTGAGCTTGACCGTAATAATGTCAATGACGATTGAATCTGACAGGAAAACTGTATCGTGAACGTGAGTGAGTCGAGTTTCTCCACCTTGTGAATCGATTTTGGAATACTCAAGACGGTTGGTCGGAATTTCAACAGGATTTTCTTGCTCATGTGGAAAGACTACAGCCAAAAAATCGCCATCAACTTGAAATGAAACATCCCCGATAGCTATAGGGGTAAATAGAATGGGTTGGCCAGAGTATTATCCGTCGCATTGTTCGTGAATTGAGCATGTCTTCAATGTTACCGAAATGGCAATGGTCTGAGACTCGATATTGACCGCATCCAAGACAGTAGTAGGGTCATTTTGCGATTCTTCATTCTGAATATTTCCGTCGCTAAATACTGAATGTCTTGCTTCTTCCTTGTATCTTGGTGATTCCTCCACATCTGCATCCTGCTGGACTGCTGATGCGACAGAGATATTTGCAACACCGCTGGTGATTTTTGTTGACAGACTCCATATCGAATCCCTCACTACTATTAATAGTGGAGATCCAATACCAGAGGTACTAATGGATTTCGGACGGTGTTCAAGTGTAGTTTGATATCGACTTTGTCTGCGAAAAGGTGGATGACGTCTAGCCAAGGCTGAGAGAAGCTAGTCATACAGAAACATGCATTCTAAAAACAGGATTCTGTGGGCGTACAAAGTAATAGCAGGATGGATTGAAGTCTTTGGAAAAGACATATCCTTCTAATTTACTGTTGATCATGAAAGAATGGTCTCCAGAAGTAGACTCCAATCAGAAACCTAAGATGGAAGACCACTACTCTGGCTTTTGTAGCCAACCAGGGTCATTCATACCACTTTCCATCGAAGTCCGGCAACCACGAGGTTTCTCATATGTCAAATCTCCATCTTTTACCATGAATGCTATAAAACCGAAATTATCGAGATAATCGATCTCATCTTTGACGCATGCATAATTGGCAGCTGGCTCTACATCTACAATCATGGTTTTATAGTAGACTTAGAACCAAGCTTCTATTCCATTTTATAATCACTGTCGCGACCAATCAAATCTTACTATGTTTTCTCTTTTCTATTTAGTGAATTGATCTGCAGTTAGGATACTTCGCCACATAACGATATAGAAGGTCATGTGAAATTTGTCTCAAATTTACTAATGCAGGGGTTGTAGGGGCCTACACACAATTATTCTCTATACATCCTAGAATACCAAACTTAGCAGTCTGAAGGGATCAAATAGTATAGATTATATGTCTAAGTACAGCAGTTTAGACCGCTGAATTCAACTGGCTTGATAGGGCTTTAAGCTGCGAGGATGGCAGCAGCATCAGCTGCGGCAAGATTGGAAGTAAAGCCGCCATTGTGTGATAGGCTGTGGCTATGCAAGGGTGGGAAGTTAAGTATGGGGTTTGAATGGTACTTTATTTGGTGTAGCGTGGGGCTAGTGCACAAGCCCTTGTTCACTTGCCCCCAAAGTAAAAAGTTTCGCTCTTGTATTTTCCAATAACTTGAACCAATTTACTTTCAATTCTATCTAACTGTACCTAGACTTTTGCAAGATATGGCACTGCTGATTAAAAATTTCCTCTAAATATAAACCGAGAAAATGGGTATTAATACAAGGATATAACTAAATAGTTATTTCAAAGAAAAATCTTACAAGGACGTGTGTTTTAAAGAGGCTATTTCTTGTTCAATTAATAGATGTAACTTGGTCAATTTTATGAATACTAGCTTTCTCAATTTAATGATTTTGAGCAGTTACAGTGATTTTTGGGTTGAGTGATGGTGTGGGGTAACTGACAGTGAAACCAATTACAGCTGCAAATAGGGAAATTAAAGCAGAGCAAGTACCTACCCACCTGGGCTATACAAGGCAACGACATACAAATCTGCTCTGACCAAATCAAAGCTCCTTCATTTCCTGGAATATACTTGCCCTCCCGGTCAATAAAGGTTTGGAAATAGATATTGATGTCGTATCAGCAGTGGGAGGTCTCATCCGTTATGTATATAGAAGAGGAGAATTCTCGGTATATTCCCCAGTAGTAAGCATGGGGGGAGATCACTACGTGTACGGTGAATCTTGTCACACAGTACAGCACTTGAGGCTCAACTGATAACCCATGCTTCGACGGAGAAGGGGCTTCCGTAAGGTGACCACCATTTCAAAAGCAAGCATGATATTCAAGCATGTATGAGGAGGCAACCATGCAGATGAACGTCTTCAGCGTTGGGCCGCCACGGCCCAATTCGCTCTTCTGGGGCATTGCAGGATTGCAGCATGTGGCTACATGTGATTGATATATGTTGCCTGCTTGCTCACTTCCCCTAGTGCAACTCAGTCACTCCTCCTGTGACTTTTGTGGAGCCTCCCTACCCTGCTTCGAAGGCTCGCACAAGGCACTCAAATATATCAATTATCTGTTGTGCACACATTTACAGGCTATCAAACTCACCTACCATGTGCCAAGTGGAAATCTGTTCAATATCAAGCAGATACTGCACCTACGCCAATCCAGAAAATGGAGGGGTACCTCACGTCTGGACGAGACGCAGTTTCGTGCTCTGCGAAATAGGCGAAAGAAATGAGTCTCCGTGTCGAGATGCCGAAGAAACTGAAGTTGAAAACGCTGCTGGAATGATTGCCGGGTCCACTTCCAGTAGGTCGTGTCGAGTTTGTGTCCAGTTGAGCGCTGCACAGACAGAATATGACCGGGCTCAAGAAGAGGCATACAACGAAGTTCGTTTGGTAAGAACTTGCCACTAAGATAACAAAGACGCAGTGTTAAATGAAGCTAGTTGAGAGATCCTCGGTCCGGGTCTAGACACGGTGAAAGACGTGAGAGGACTCGTCGCACCAGGTAGCACGACCATAATGATAAAGACGAGGGGGTATGCTGGGATGTATACTAGAGAGTTGATCGAAACTCCCTGTTGAGCGTCAAACTTGAGATATGATCAGGTCACTCATAGTAAGTCCTGGGAAGAGAGAAGGCGGATGAGGAACAGCAGCAAGCTGGCCATGATGATTTTGATCCTCTGTTAAATGCCCATAATGAGTTGTTTTATTGTCTCTTTTTCGCTATCGGGGGTTTTCTTAATTGCGAGACAAATATTTTATCGCGTATTACGATTTCTGGATGGGTTACCAAGTTGATGAAATTGAGTCAATTGAATTAGCAGTTCGACTTAAAGCTTGAAAAATGTCCTGTGACTCCAAATTCTTATTGCAATTCCCAATGCTGCTCCGATGTCTAACACCGACCAAAATTCATTGACTGATATCAATTGATTCCAAATCTCTACAAATATCAGAAACGCTTTCGTAGCCACCTTTCCAACACCCACTAATAATTCTTCTTATTTCGCCATTTTTGATAATATCAAGAGGAAAATCCTTGTTAAGGAACTTTTTCTGGAGAACCTGATCCGTGTCTTTCTCGTACGGAGGACGTGATGTCCAGATCTCGAACAATGTGGAACCTATTGCAAATATTTCTGTCGTGATGTTCGGTTGCTTCGCCCAAAAGAGTGGATGCTGACTTCGAGACTCGTATGCGACCCAAGAATCTTTTTCTCCGATTTTAGATCCTGCGAAATCACATATTTTGACATGTCCATTTGCACATGCCAAAACATTTTGACAACCGACATCACCATGAATGATCTCGTTTTCATGAAGAAATGCCAGTCCTTTGCAAATTTCTAGAGACCATTGAAGGGCAGAAGGATGTCGTGATCCTTGTGCTAACTCTCTCAACTTGTTCCGCAAGGGACAAACAAGTCTCTCTAAAACCAGGGCTGAACCCCACTGCTCGTAAAATCCAATAATGTATTCGGACCTACATGAACTTTGAAGCTTCTCCAAAACCTCTTTTTCTCTTTCTAAGTCCATTTGCCCTTCTTCATCTTCCGGAAAGACCTTTGCTACCCTTTCTTCATCAATCGGTAGTACAACTCCAGATGCACCATGACCAATTGACTTCGACTTAATGGGAGAGACTTTCCAGTCATCTTGACCTAGCGAGGGTTGCAGCTTTGTTTGAGAGGTATGGATAGGTGATAAGCCAGGCTGGTGAGCATCAAAAGTAGATTCTGACGACTGCAACGACATCCAACTCATGGCGAGTAGTAGTATTGAATGAGAACCATCAATATCTAACTATGATGACCATTATTTTGAGAGAGAAAGAGAACGATCGATTTGTGATGCATGCATTGAACAAAGGAGTTTTCTGTACCTCAGCATCTGGACCAATCCACAGACTTGAATCTGGATGCCAATATGAATTGATGCCTGAGCGAGAAAAATATGAAATGGCAAGAGATGTGCGATTGAATGTGTGCTGGTTGAAATCTCACTTATTGATGAGTGGTTACACAGCGTTCCCCGTCGACCGGTGAGAAATTTATTGACCGGTCAGGTGATAAGAGTGGGATTCTTTGGCTGCAAATCTTAAATAATTGAAATTTTAAGTATTTAAAGACGCGCATACACGTAAGCTGGGCGTACTGAAACTCTCTTGCATTTTAACTGCATGGAATAACAATATCTTTGAGTAACTTTCCGTCAATAAGCGACATAGCCACGACACCCCCTGGAATCTCAGAAACACAGAGCCTCATGCGTTCTCGAGACAACTCATATGTATGAATCACTGATATTGCTGACCATCTCATATTTTCTGAAATGTATGCCCAGAGGCATCAGCCGCAGCCATTAAAGGCTTGGACAAGATAGGCTTCTCATCACCACGGCAGCTAGATCAGTCCACATGCATGCTCTCCGCCTGGAAGCAACGAGGATCACAAAAGGCTCTTAGAGTAGTAGTATATTTAGAATGAAACATTTGATAAAAAGAAAATATTTTGGGCTCTTTCAATAAACCGGGATGAAATATTGAAAAGCGGCTCTATCATGTTGTACAAGACAAGTTTCACGCAAAGGTATTTGTAGCCTTAACTGTGCGTTTCAATAAGCCACAAAAATCAACTTCAAAACGTGTCTTTGGTACTGGAGGCTAATCAGAAGGATAGCTGCCGTAGAGCACAAAGCGGCTGCAGCTTTCCAGCATCTGCCCAGGAAGGCAGCAGGTTCAACAAAAAACAAGATCAAGATCCGCAATGGGCCGATAGGAACTGAATATAGTGTAAAATGGTAGATAAGATATATTCTAGACAAACCACTTGGCTGCAAAACAAGAGATTGAGTGCCAGATTCAACCCAGTCAAAATTTTGCAAGTATTATGCACTGGCGCTTCCTGATCTTTTGGTAGACGAATGGTATTATTGCAGCAGGCATCTGCTCCCAAACAACTACATAATCATTGTAGCCTATGACCGATGACTCTCAACAGTTCGGGCCTATCAAGAATCTGACCAAGACAATTGGACGATTGTCAAGACAAAGGCTGAGATATCTTCAATCCTGGGTCTTGAGGATCAACTACATGATGCAGTTGCTGCGCCAATTCAACGCCGTGCAGAGATAGCGGCGTGACGACGCTTTTGCCTTGAAATACTTGTTTCTGGTGCATCACCTGGCTGGTCACTTCTTCGCATCGGCTCCTTCAATGTCCATTTGCGACAGGCGTTCCTCAACCGTGGTTTCTCCGTCAACTCCTTCAGTTTGACCATCCTCCGCCATTTTCTCGTCCCTGTCGGCATCATCTTCCGCTCCTTCCACGCTTCCTCCGCCCACACCCTCTTCCAAGCCCTCGCCGCCTTCTTTCAAAACCCATTCCACTACTTCTATCTTGTCATTGAGCTCCGCTTCGTATACTGCGTCATGTCCCCTCTCATTCGTAATCGTAGGATCAGAGCCTTCCTCTAATAAGACCTTGACAGACTCGAGATGCCCATTCAATGCAGCCCAGTGTAGTGCTGTATTCCCAGCTTTATTTTGAGAGTTGAGAACAGAGAGCATGATTGGATTTTGGGGAGATCGCACCGAGAGAGCCTTACAAAGCTCTCTAAGGAGTGCTACAATAAGGCAAGTTAGCAAACTCGTCAGAGGGCCAAGGACAGATGTTGAAGACAGTCAGGTAGATGTATATTTTCGACCACAAGAAAACCATTTGCTCACATACTATGATGTCCATTTGCTGCCGCCATATGCAAAATTCCATTCCCGCTTTGTTCGTCTCTTGCAACCTGCAGTAATTCCACAATGTTGATATTTTCCCTTTTACACAGCTCCTCCTTCAAATTATCGAATTCTTCTTTATCACCCATACGCGCAAAGTACAGAAGATCTTCGATCTCATCTTCTGAGAACTTTGGCGCCATTTTTATTCGTCTCTGGTTGTGACCGCAGCTCGAAATCGTGAAAAAGCTAAATGCTCAAAAAATAATTTTCTCGAAATTCTTATCGTTGCCAATCGCACCTGTCAAGGATTAGGCAGGGAGTTTTGTGATCACGTGCAGCTAGCCCCTCTTAGACTCACCAACGTCTGAGACATCTTCAAGCTGAACTTATCAGTCCTCCCGAAATCGTTTGTTTGTACATATTTTACCTTGGAGAACCTAGCCAGAAGAGGCAAAGTAATTGCCGTCATGAGGCCCCGTATTCATTTAGAGGAGAGTCAGGAGTTTCTCCAGCATGCAGGGGAAGAGGTTGGAAGGAGAGCCATAGGGATGTGGTGCGTACCCTTTCTTTGTTTTTTCATTTGTAGCTTGAGAACTTTGTATCGAGAATTTCTTGTATCACTGGTCTCAATCTGCTTGAATTGTTACCTAGACGAAGTCTGATTGGCTGGCACGGGTGCTCATATCTTCTAGGGCAAGCTTCACAGATTGGGTTTTTCAAGATAACGTCTTGGAAGTAGCAGTTGGTTTGATGTGAGTCCTCTACTCCTGGCTTATTTTACTCCTCTCTCCCCAATCGACGAGTTTCCCCAATCTCTAACTCCGTCCAGAATTGCCTCTGCTTTTACGACGGTGGTAACGTCCTTTGTCTCTGAAATCCTTCTCCCACCACTCTCTCTCCTGCCTGGCATTGGCCGTAATATGGATGGAAAATTCGCCGTCTTACGTCGAGGCCCAAATTACAACATGACCGACGGAATTGGGTACAATACCCTCCAGCAAGCGGCTGATGACGGTGCCGTGGTCATGGGTTACGGGTATGGCTTCTCACTTTCCGATTCGTCTCATTCATCGACTCAAGCCAGCTTCTTTATTCGTCTAACTAATGTGAATAGTCTTTTTATAAATAAAATCATCAATTTCTTGGGCGTTGGTCTAGCGCTGTACCTTGTTGCCTCTATCTATGAAATGATCGCAAAAGGAGACCCTATTATCAAGCACACGATCAAGTGTAAGTATTGCCGGAAGAGAATTAGTACCAAGGTGAGAGACATTCCAGGGCGACAGAAAGTGTAAGTATGAGGTATTGACAAAAATCCAGGCCAAGCGCTGCATTAACTGTACTAGCTGGCAAGACGGCCGCGAGGAGAAGCTTCCGGAGATACAATCTGGCAGCTGATGTCTTGCTCCCTATTCAACCCGGATATATATAAATGATTGGAAATAATTTGTACTTACATTTCATCTAGCGGTTAACATTTTGTCACATTTTTCAACCAATTACTTTATTTCTTTTTTGCATTCTGTAGAAATTTCAAATCAGGTCTCACGTGCGTGCGCTCCTCGTAAACAAACATTGTCACATTTATCCTTTTCTGACCACGAGTCATATCTCTGCATAGTCCCTTGAAAAATCCTTCTTGGCGGTTAATAAAACAGCCTTGAACGCCACAATTCACGTAACGTGAAGTTGCGATTTGCAACAAAACCAAAAAGCCGTTGCAACTTAAGGTTGCGATGTTTAAATTCTTCAGCGGATTCTGTAGCCGCTGGAATGCTGTGGGTGTTTTCTGCGAAGGAAGCGAAAAACTATAACAGGCAGCTCGCTGCGAGATCACTCGTTCTCACCCAATCGGCCCACTGAAATTTATGTCAGATATGCAAGTAAGAACAGTGGATGATTCGATTATATATTATATTACATTTATAAATTAATACGGAATCTTTGCCGCTTCTCATACCAGGGCAACATTACCATATCGCTTAGCAAACTTCCCAAGTGCCATTATGGTGAAGGTAAACTTGTAGTTTGGATACGAAATCATGCAGCTCTTATTAAACACGCCTTCGATTGCTTCCTGCAACCACTCTCCATTTGGCTGCTGTCTGCTCATGATAAGCTTCAAGCCTTTCTCAATTGGTGCTCTGTCGGGATATTGTGCCTCCAAAAGCCCAATAATTGCCCATGCTGTCATGACGACTTGGGAACCAGTGGGATGCTCGGTGTAGATTTCAGTCTCGCATGACTTTGGGAGTTGTTAGCAATTGGAGTGAAGAAGAAGAAGAAAACCTACCTTATAACTTTCAGACCATCCACCATCCGCCCTTTGTTTAGAGAGGAGGAATTCACAACCTTTACGGGAGCATTCACTATTCTCGTAGTACTCACCAATACTGGCAAGACTCTCTAGAGCAAACATGCCTGCATAGGTGAAGCAGATTCCCCAACTGCCGTACCAGCTACCATTCGGCCTTTGTGCTCTTCTAATATATGCCACAGCCTTTTCTTTAAAAGTTTTGATATCTGTAGCCCTATAGTCCGGGTAGTGTTTGGTGAATAGCGAGAGAGCTGTTACAACCGCAGTTGTGCACTCCGGATAATCATATTCAATCATGATCCTACCAAAGACCTCGGCTGCATTCAACAATTCGAGATACTCAGAGCCACGTGTTGGCTCATAGGACGCACAACCTCCAGAAGGGTTCTGATATGTTAACAAGGTATCGATGGCATCATAAATACGCTGATCTTCGATAAGAGTAGGGTATCCTGGGGTGCGTTGCAAAAGGAGAACAGCTTTGAGCGCTTCTGAAATACAGTCGCTCACTGCGTAACCTTGGTCCTTGTTGCTGAATGCCCAACCGCCCTTTCTTTGTTGCCTGTAGCACATGGCCTGGTCGTCAACATTCTCCCGCATTTGTTGATCTTCTAAGAACCCGAGGGCCTGCCTCAGCATCGGAACCCACTTTGGATCCTCAGCAAGACCGGCATCCATAACAGCTTGTATCAAGAACGAGGTATCCCAACACTGAACACCATTCGTGCCATTTACTAGCATCCCTTCATCTTTTACCCACAAGTAGTCGGCCATCCGCTCACGGTGACGTTTGACCGAGTAAGAATTTGGTCCTTCACGAATATAGCATGCCAACATATTCATCGGCATGTTTACTGGTGCTAGATCGGAGTAGTCGGTGTTCTTATCTTCCATTTGAATTAGCTTCCAGCACCAGTCCTCTGCCCGTTGTGCGAATGCCTTCGTTCTCAAGAAAGGTAGATGGATATTGACCAAGAGCCAATTAATTAATCTAAGGAACCAGGACTTGGGGTGATAATTGTCTTCTTGAGATATACTATTTCTGTTTCCTGCCCAGTTTATGGACTCGTATGGTTCAACGAAGAGTTCTTGTCTGAGTTGTCGAATGAGATCTGTTTCCTTGTAGGTCCACCGCTGGGACCAAATGAATGACATTGGCAAGAATACCATCCTCATGTGTATCCACCATCGCCATGGTGCCAGAGGCACCCAGTCCGGAAACAGCCAAATCTCGGGCGGAACAGGATTCACAATATCCCAATTGCAAATACCAAGTACACTGAGCCAAAACTTCACCCAATGGGGTCCACGTACCGCACCCCCCATACGGTGAAGTGTCCCTCTGGCTTTGATCATGCGCGGGTCTTCTTCACTGATACCAAGAATCCTCAACACGGTATAGTTCATGGCCGTGCCAAAGACAGTGCTCTCTCCCTCAATATGTAGTCCCCAGCCACCATCTACCGGATGAGCTCGCGCGAAGAGGTAGTTCTTCATCTCCGTAGCAATATGATCTGGGATCACGGTTTCGGTGACAAGCCAAGAGATAACCGTGCCAGGAAGTAGGAACATGGGCCCGCCATATTCACAGCCCCAGTGACCTGAAGGAAGCTGGAGATGTTGGAAGAATTCGAGGCCATTTTTTACGGAATCGAGAGGTGTTTTTGCAGGTGGAAGGTCGGGAAGGTCCTTCTAGAGATTAGCGGGGGGTCAACAGCGGTGGATAGGAGGGCAAACAATGGGCAAGCCTAAGAAGTATTTGTCCGCTATAGATTGTGGCCATTCCTTCACGTCTTCATCGTCATCTAGATAGTGCCAAGTCTGCCTGCCCCTTTCATCAAGCATTCGCCAGCGACTGTAGTCGGTACGCTGCGACAGCTTTGGCTTCTTGTAGGACACTGTAAAGTTGGAGTCCAGGTCGACCGGGGGTTTCTCTCCTGGCTTGACGTGGCCATTTACGGGCTTGACGTGGCCATTGGAAAGGCCCATTTCGACTGAAATCGCGAAAATGGCGATGGACCGGTCGAGTATGTTTCTTTATTCAGGGCCGTGGGCAATTATCACGCGAAGATTCTTAGCGGAGCGCAATGCCGAAGGACGATCTTATTGACCAGTACGCATACAGTACTTCACCTGCGTAATCTGACAGGTCCAGTGCAGAAATTATTGGTGATTGTCAAGGGGTGGTACGCCTCCGGGCCAGGGGTACGAGTACGAGTTGGACTGTTGTTCATCGGCTGGGGGTCACCAGGGCCTGGTCCTACTGGAGAACTACAGTACAGTAACTGCCCCACCGTACACACTGTACTGGACGGAGGAAACCTTATTTCCTCCGGAGCGCCAACCGCATTCGTTCCCACCTATGGCTCGGCTCAACTACACATTGAAGCTTCATTTGTAACTGGTGTCTGAAGACGATAGAATCTCAAATGGATCCTGATCTCCTTTCTGGCTTCCTCCAAAATGATGGGAGACCAGTGGAACAATTGCTCTCCGGCTTACCTGACAGAATGCTTACCCCACATGTTGATAGAGGCAGGCATCCATTATCAGAGAACGATACATCAACTATACATTTCGACAACTCGGTTCCAGATACAGCGAACTCGGCTGGGGCTGTGATATCTAAGATTGAAGATATCTTCGAGTCCATTATAGATTGTATCCAGCACGAGGAAAAGGAGCTGGTCATCCAGCTGAGAAGTAGATCTAAATCCAAGGGGAATACTGACAAGGAGAGCCCCAATGCGTTCAAGAATTGCGCCGGTACAGACATGAGAAGTATTTCATTTCCTAGCAGATCGCCGCAAGAGGCGTGGAAGTTCAGTACAGCCACCATTCCGGCAGGCCGTCGTTGGTTTGAGCTCACAGTCAACAGCCACCTTGCTCCGTATTCTAGAGCTCTCCCATGAGGCTCTGGTGACGGGTATTGTTACTACCAAAAGGTCACTATCTTCTCAATATTTATTTCTATTCTATTTCATCTAGGTATTAGTCTGTCGTCTTGGTGACTACCCGGACTCAAGACTACGTTTTAAGTCGCTTCTCGGGATCACTCTTTCCTTTACCCTTTCAATTTTCTAATTTACCATCAGGGACATATATTATCGAGATCCTGAGCTATTTATGAAGCAAGCCGTGGTTGATAGATACGTCGATGATATTGCTTATACTTTAGGTGTGGACCGAGATGCTTTAAACGTGGTATGTCGGACTTCGTGCGACCTCAAGAAATTTCAGATTGAGATTTCTTCTAGGTGGCAGCAGCAAAGGGACTTGTTGCTGGATCGTTTAAAATAACCAAAAAGGGTGGATTCATCGTGGATTACACAACAGAATTAGAGGCTGGTGTTATAGTCTCTAGACACTCCCTCAAACTAATGACCAAATAGGGCGTTTTACTTCCCAATTACAAAGAGATTGAAAAAGCCGAGCTACATCAAGTTCGGTGGATGTTAATAATCGAAAAGGAGGCATGTTAAAAAATGGCATTTTAAGGACTCTGCTGACTGTATAGGCAACTTTCCGTACTTTGACAACGAGCCAATACTGGAAACACTCCATGGCGGGAAGAGGAATATTGGTCACAGTATTTGATTCTATGCTTTTTAAAACGCCTCTCCTAAATCTCCATCTAGGCTAAAGGCTATCCAGATATCCAAACGCGGAGATTCTTGCATTTCTTTGCAACACACCATTCCCATATTCCAATACTTACTCTAGTCGATTTTGATCCGGATGGAATCGCAATCATGTCTACTTACAAATATGGCTCTATGAATCTAGCCCATGAAAAGAATCTAGCTGTTCCATCAGTGCAATGGCTTGGTGTTCGAAGCTGTGATTTTCTTCAAACGGACAAGGATGTTCGAGGTCTTCTCAGCCTTACCTCCAGAGATAGGAGGATTGCTGCCAAAATGCTGGAGAGGGTTGCCTCGAAAGATAACCATACGGATTGGGAGTGGCAGAGAGAGTTGCAAGTTATGCTCATGTTGAATGTGAAGGCAGAGATCCAAATATTGGGCAATTGGGCTGCACTGACTGAATGGTTGGACGAAAGGTTACTTCACACAATATGACTTGACAGGAAGCAATTGTGTTTGCGCTACTTCGGAGATTTGCTATCTGATAAATACCAAATGTTGCTATACCAATTTGTAATGTCTTCATAAAAGTTCCTGTTCCTGGCTAGCTACAAGCTATAGACGAAATTTTGTAGACACGTCAAAAGCCGCAATGTGGCAACCAAGTCGACGTCTTCTAGCTAAACGGACTTAGGCCATCTCTTCTCATGAGTCGCCAAATGACTCCGGCAATGCATATTGATAGTTCGTACTTGGTTCCCCAACACCAAACATATAAACGCCCATCCCGCAACTCACCTACAATCTAGACGCTCATGTCCGTATAATTTTATCGCCACTATCAACAGAGATTCTACCTCACAGGCCTAACATCCTTCTACACCCGTCTCTAACCCTCTTCTCATATTCCTCCCTGTGCTCCCTCCACATTTTCGCCGCCTCCACATTCGCCGGACTCTCGTCGTTCGGCTCTGCCAGCATACTCATCACCGAAATCAAAATCTTTTCCACACCTTGAATTGGCGACCAGCGCTCGGATGCGTGTTCGTAGTGGTTTGGATCGTCACCAGGCGGGTGTAGGATGCTGATACAGACTAGGCCGCTGGGATACACTGTGAAAAGCCAACAATTAACATTTTCCATCTAGCTCCATCATTCGGAAGTTTTCAACTTCGGCTCTACTCCACTCTGGTACGTCCTCGATGGTCCGATTACCAGCGACTCCCAACAAACAGTAGAGACGTCAACTTACCATTTGGATGCCACACCTCCCCCAAAAACCGCATACTCGGAGGAGCCAACGGGTAATCTTTCGGAAATCTCAACTCCGCAGGGAAAATGCCACCTTCAAAAGGTGTCCCTTCAGGTCCCTGGATCAGTGCTTCCCAGTAGAGCAAGTCGTCTTCTGACACCGGACCAGCGGTGATGCCTTCCGGCGGGTTGTTTGTCAGGGCGCGATATTCCTGAAGCAGGCGACGTTGCGCAGGTGTAGCTGCCATGATGTCGGATTATGTTGATGGAGAGGGAAGATTCGTGGTGGTGGAGAAAAGAGTTGGCGTGTGACTGAACAGCACGAGTATTATCGATTGTCAAGCAACCTGCGCTGTGATCGAGTGGCGCGCAGGAACCGAAGTTGCCCCGCGTTTCCAATCGATGGACCCCTCGATTGCCGGGCCAGGCACAACGAACCGTTCCGAGAACGGTCTTGATTTCACCAGAAAACCTCTCCGTATTCTGCACATCGGTCTTTCTTCCTTCTTTTTAAAAAGTCGAATCTCAATTCTCCCAGATCTGACTTGTCGGTCGAAATCTCTGCCACGATGACTTCGGAATCCAAACCCCTCCGTATTGGCTTCGTGCCCGAACACTTCTCCACCCCCCTTCATTTCGCGCAGAAATATTTCGGATTAGCTGCGGAGCTCATCCCATATCCGTCTGGAACCGGCCATATGATCACCTCTCTACGGGCTGGAGAGATAGATGTCGGGGTTGGCCTCACAGAGGGATGGGTTGCGGGTTTGGGAAAAGAGGGGTTGGAGGGGGACGGTGGGTATCGAATTATGGGGACATATGTTGAGACCCCGCTATGTATATCTCTCTTCTCTACTTATCCCTACTCAAAATCGCCTTTATGATCTCTAAAGAAAAATTAGATTAAGACTAACAGAAGTTCAGGTTGGGCAATATCCACTGGGTCCAAAAGCCCAATTTCCAGCGTCGAGGACTTGAAAGATGGCAAAATAGGAATCTCGAGAATAGGCAGTGGTAGTTATGTCATGGGATACGTACTCGCAGATCAACAGGGCTGGCTCTCCTCCTCTAAAGAACCTTTTGAATTCATCCCACTCCAGACGTTTGAGAAGCTCCGCGGCGCAGTCAATGATGCCACGGCTGATTTCTTCATGTGGGAACACTTTACCTCAAAAAGATACTACGACAATGGAGAGATTAAAAGAATAGGAGAGATATATACTCCATGGAGTAGTTGGAAGATTGTGGTTAGCACAAAGGTTAAAGAGGGAGATAGGAGGTTAGATGAGCTGTGGGAAAGCCTTGATAAGGGTGTTACTTATTTCGAGAAGAATCAGGAAGAGGCGGTGAAATATATCAGTACAAGGTTGGACTATAGTGAAGGAGATGCAAGGGAATGGTTGAAGACTGTAAAATTTACAAAGGGGACGAAGGGAGTGGATGTTGCTGTTATTAGCAAGACGGTGGATGTGCTGAAGAAGTCGGGGGTGCTTGGAAATGAGGGAATGAAACCTGAGGTAATGGTTTCTTGTAAGAAAGGGTCATGAGTTTGGTCATACGGGAACAGTGAGTTTGGAATAGTATTAAACTTGCATAGAATGTTAGGCCAGAACTTAGATCTTCTTTTAAAAGTTAACAAAATATCAATTAATGAAAGAAAAGAGAAGGGGTTTATAAAATGTATTTGGGTAAACTCAGGGCCAAGCATTAAAGTAAGAAAGCCAACACTAAATAGAGAGCATTGAAGAAGTAAACTCAAGAATTTCAGCTCTTATTTATCCAAGCTCATCCGGGATAATAAAGTATTCGTAATACGGAGTAATGTCCTCAACTATTAGCGTCACTGACGTCGTCTAAAGAAGTTGCTGACCCGAAGCTCAATCGCATCGCGTAAAATATCCATCTAAACCCAACGCGTCCTCTCAACCTTCCTTTATTTTCTTGTCTGAACAGCAGCAACAGAACAACGTAATGTGATGTCCTACCGTCAACTTCTCCGGAAGCCCTTCTCTCTCCCCTCTCCACGCCGCCCAATTCCTCGAAATGGCCATATCTTCTCCCCTCGATCCACGTCCTCCAGTTCTCCCCAGGCAAGAATCGATCGCGTGTTAAACCGCCTTCCCCGATTCCTACGGCCCTACACGGACGGGCTGAGGAATGCGCCTGTGTCACACGTCTTGTCGTTCCTAATTTTACATGAACTCACGGCCGTGGTACCTTTAATTGGTCTGGCGGGACTTTTCCATTATACTGAGTGGTTGCCCAGAGTGTGGGTAGAAGGGAGGTGGGTTCGAGAGGGCGCTGAAAGATTCGGAAGGTACTTCGGCCGGAAGGGGTGGTTTGGCTTTTCTAGAGATGAAACGCAGAGTGCTGAACAAGGAGATGAAGTAGATGGAGATATCACCCTGGAGGATACGGAGAAGAGATGGCATGTCGGTGAGAAAGGGGGCAGGATTTTGATCGAGGTGGCGACGGCCTACGCCATTACGAAAGTTTTCCTGCCTGCCAGGATTTTGCTAAGCGTTTGGGGGACACCATGGTTTGCGAGGGTATTTGTAGGAAGGATTGGAGGCCTTTTTGGAAGAGGAGCTAAGAAAACAGGGACGAGTACGGCAAATGCTAGTAAGACTACAGCAAAAGAAGGGACTAAAAAGATATCATGACAGGTATGGTCTCATGGCAACATTGATAATATCAACGAATTATTCTTGGAGGCGATACCTTCTTTAATAAACTTTTTAAATCAAAAATCAGAAGTCATAAAGTCCCTATGACTCCTTTGTAAGACCAGCATTTTTGCATTTCTACTTTTGACTTTGTGCTTTTAACTTTTGGCAGTTTGCCCTCTAAAACGGCGCCGTGCTCATGAAGTAAAACCATATCTAAATGAGGGAATTCATTTAATAACGCGAAAGACTATATCTGACGTATCTACTGGCTAGCCCTTTTTTTGAGGTGTGCAATTGTGCCACTACTTCTCATAGACCCAATCGTGTTGAGCAGACTTCCATGACTGAACCTCACCCTCCTTGAACCAGAGAGCGATCTCCTTCTTCGCATTTTCAACGCTGTCAGAGCCGTGGCATACATTCCTGCCAACGTCAATGGCGTAATCGCCTCTGATCGTGCCCGGGGATGATGCGAGGGGGTTTGTGGCTCCAAGGAGAACTGGAGATATTGTCAGTTTGGGATATCTGATAAGCGAGAGCTCAACATACCACGACCGGTCTTAACGGCATCACGACCCTCCCAGACCATGGCGCAAATGGGTCCGCTGCCCATATCTAGTTTCATGTTAATATAATTTTGAGGGATTCAGTCGTCAAACATACACTTGATGAGTCCTGGGAAGAATGGCTTGCTGGAGAGATCCTCGTCTATTTGAATTGTTAGGAACTTTGTGGCAACATGGTACAATTGATCTAGCTTACAGTGCTTCTCGAGGTGGGCTTGGCTAGCAGTCATGAGCTTAATTGCGGCGAGCTTGTAGCTGTGTGTTATTAGTATCAGTATCAACTTTGACATCCGTCACTTACCCTCTCTTCTCAAATCGGCTGATGATATCGCCAACGAGTCCACGCTGAAAGGTCAATGAGTATATTATTTCAAGGGCAATCTATGGGTGTATTTGCATGCCTGTACGCCATCAGGCTTGATAGCAATGAAGCTGATGATAATATTAGCTTCACCGCCGTTGTTGCACACAAAAAATTGGCAGGTTTTCCAACTTACGTTTGTTCGTTAGACATTGTGTTGTCGGAGAGTCTTGCTGCTTCTTCTCTTTGAGTTGCAGATGCACGGAGGAGGCCTTGAGTCTTGGGGCTCAAGTGTTTGAAAATTTCAGGATCTTTGTGAGGGTTTTGATCGCTCATTTATTTGGGGATGGAAGTGGACAAATGTTTTTGGAGGGGTTAGCGGGGCTGGGACGTGGCTTAATTGTAACCCCGTATTTCAGGCACCTGCCAAAACAGGGGGGTTTTGGAACAGGGATTAGATCATAGGAGACTTTAGCGAATTGACATGAGGACAGCTTGAGCGAGATCCTTCGACTTCAAGCTTCATACTGTAGTCTGTTGATGCAGCAAATTGCTGGACAGTTTATTTCAACTGTTCTGTAGCCTGTTCGTTTCATAGAAACTTGTATTTTTGCCATGAGTCGTTCTCTTACGCTGTCCTCGAGGTGGACAGCTTTATTTGTCCTTCTGTCTGCGTGTTGTTATGTGTTTCTACCAGCAGGTAAGCAGCAACCGCCGCGGAGAATTGGCAGGATACTGACTCCCTTGAAGCTGCGGTGAAGCATGAAAACTTTAAAACCTGCAGCCAATCTGGGTTTTGTAAGCGCAATCGAGCCTACGCCGACAATGCAGTTGGACTTGGTGCCAACTGGGAGGTGCCATATCGAATTACCCCAGAGTCGTTGAACTGGAAGAATGGACAGTTGCAGGCCACGATTCTTAAATCCATCAATGCGGAAGGTGAGACGGTCCGGTTACCAATCACTATCTCGTTTCTCCAATCTGGATCTGCAAGAGTTACAGTCGATGAAGATAAGCGCCAGAAGGGTGAAATCGAGCTTCGCCATGACAGCAAAATTCGAAAGGAGAGATACAATGAGGCTGAATCGTGGGCTGTTGTTGGAGGGCTTGACTTGAGTAAGACTGCTGCGGAAGAGAGAGATGCTACAAAAAGCATTGTGAAGTATGGCCCAGATGGAAAATTTGAGGCTGTTATCACGTACTCTCCGTTTGCAATCGATTTCAAAAGAGACGGTGCTACTCAAGTCAAGTTTAATGATCGCGGATTATTAAATATGGAACATTGGCGACCAAAAATTGACAAGCCTGAACCAGAGAAGAAGGAGGGAGAAGAAGAAACCCCCGCACCAGAGGTCCCAGCGGACAAGGATGAGAGTACATGGTGGGAAGAAACATTTGGCGGTGCAACTGATACCAAACCAAGAGGGCCAGAGAGTGTCGGCCTTGATATTACATTTCCTGGATATGAGCACGTCTTTGGTATTCCAGAGCACGCTGGATCTTTGTCTCTAAAAGAGACTCGTGGTGGAAGTGGAAACCATGAGGAGCCTTACAGACTGTATAACGCCGATGTTTTCGAGTATATAATGGACAGCCCCATGACTCTATATGGATCCATTCCATTTATGCAGGCGCATAAGAAGGACTCGACTGTAGGAGTTTTCTGGCTGAATGCCGCTGAAACTTGGGTGGATGTTGTGAAGCACAAGGAAGCACATAACCCATTGAGTCTCGGAATTGGTTCGAAGATTGATACTAAGACTCACTGGTTTTCGGAGAGTGGGCTTATTGATGTTTTTGTCTTCCTTGGCCCCACTGCAAAGGAAATTACCAAAGCATATGGAGAACTCACTGGCTACACAGCCCTTCCGCAGGAATTTGCAATTGCCTATCATCAATGCCGATGGAACTATAACACGGATGAGGATGTAAAGGATGTTGACCGAAAAATGTCAAAGCATGAAATTCCGTATGATGTCATTTGGCTTGACATCGAATATACTGATGATAAGCAATACTTCACCTGGGATCCGCACACTTTCCCGAACCCTATTGGAATGCTTCAGCAACTAGAGAAATCTGAGAGAAAACTAGTGGCTATCATTGATCCTCATATCAAGAACAAAGACGGTTATCATGTTGTCGAGGAACTCAAAAAGAAAGATCTCGCTGTTCACAACAAAGAGGGGAATATTTACGAAGGTTGGTGCTGGCCAGGCTCGTCTCACTGGATCGATTGCTTTAATCCTGCCGCTATCAAATGGTGGATTGGCCTTTTCAAATATGATGCCTTCAAGGGATCGGCATCCAATGTTTTTATTTGGAACGACATGAATGAGCCTTCTGTATTCAACGGCCCAGAAACGACAATGCCAAAGGATAACATTCATCATGGCAACTGGGAACATCGCGACGTTCATAACCTCAATGGAATGACTTTCCACAATGCCACTTACCAAGCCATGCTTGAGCGCAAGAAAGGTGAAATCCGTCGACCATTTGTGCTTACACGTTCTTTCTATTCTGGTTCCCAGCGCTTGGGTGCGATGTGGACTGGCGACAACTTGGCAAACTGGGACCATCTTGCCGCTGCATTTCCAATGATTCTTAACAATGGTATCTCCGGCTTTCCATTTGCAGGTGCCGATGTTGGAGGATTTTTCGGTAACCCTGAAAAGGATTTACTCACGAGATGGTACCAGGCTGGTGCTTTCTATCCCTTTTTTCGTGGCCACGCCCATATTGACACTCGACGCCGTGAGCCTTATTTGGCTGGTGAGCCATACACTGGTATCATCACCCAAGCATTGCGACTCCGATATTCTCTTCTTCCCGCATGGTATACCGCCTTCCATGAAGCGTCAGTTGACGGTACTCCAATCATCCGACCTCATTATTTCATCTACCCAGGAGATGAAAACGGTTTCGCCATCGACGACCAATTCTTCGTTGGTGGCACTGGTCTTCTTGCCAAGCCAGTAGTGGCCGAAAATGCAAACAGTGTTGATATCTATCTTCCGGATGACGAGGTTTATTACGATTATTTCAACTATGAGAAATACTCTGGAAAAGGCAAAGTCACAATTTCTGCGCCTTTGGAGAAAATTCCCTTGTTAATGCAGGGCGGACACATCATTCCCCGCAAAGATCGTCCAAGACGCAGTTCCGGACTTATGAAATGGGATCCCTACACTCTTGTAATTGTACTGGGCAAATCTGGTTCTGCCAAAGGAGAGCTTTATGTCGACGACGGAGAGACGTTCGAATATCAAGAAGGCGCTTATATCCACAGAGAATTCGATTTCAAGGATGGCGTCTTGGAAAGTAAAGACATTAGCACCAAAGGGAAGTTAACCGATAAATATCTGAAGTCGATGAAAGAGGTCAATGTAGAGAAGATTGTGTTTGTAGGCGCACCAAAAGCTTGGGAGGGGAAGTCAACCGTGAAGGTTGCGAAAGGGGAGGCCGGGTTGGAATATCACAGCTCGGAGGGAAACAAAGCTGCTTGGGCGGTAGTAAAGGCACCAAAGGTAGCGATAGGAGAAAACTGGAGAATTGAGTTCTAGGCCGGGTTAAAATCAGAAAATGTAGACGGGAGGTTAGAAATGTTCGCATAAATAACATGTAGGAATATATTCGACGACTTCTCAATATGCAATAGGGTCTAGTAAGATTATAACCCTGGTCGTAAAGCTCGTATTATATGTTTGATTAACGTATTTTATAAGCGAGTGACGAATATAAGCGAGTGACGAATTTCCTTCCACCAAATACCCTACCCTCTTTGAT
>JAPZPC010000111.1:0-31954 GCA_037952705.1 Haplographium delicatum
TTAAATAGAAAGGGTAGGGAATTCGGATAAAGTGGAGCGTTCGCTATGCTGGAGCTTTCGCTATGCACCTACGTTATGTAAAATGGTATCTAACATCTTATCTCATCGCCCAAACACAGTTTTCCAAAAGTCCAAAGTCATCAATAGTCCAACTCAAGACCGCGAAGCGAAAAATCCCTCGGTTCTCGACTATCAGAGGCGAAACCCTATTGCAACGTTTACATCCAACTCCAAATACGATAACGCAAAAAGGCTAAAAGGCAAAGCGGTCTTGCATTTCACTCACAAAATCGTACAAACAGCCCCATGTTCCTCTATTTAAATGCAAATCATCAACACCAGCAGTGGCACCATCATCAAACTGGAAAACTTTCAAAGTTTGCAGAGCTGGTTTAGTAATTCTTCCCCACCACATCCCCTAGTGACTCCTGATGTTTCTGCTTCTCAGTATCCTGGTAGGGGTCATACTCCTCGACGGAGTAGGACCGGTAATCCCTGCCTTCTTGAATATATTTCGACACGGAGTCGTGGGAAGATTTCGTTGCGTGTGTGTGCTTGTGGGTATGTGACGAGATGCGCGAGGAGCTACCTTTTGATGACCCATTGTGGGCTTTTCTGGAGGAGTTGGAGGATGACATGGCTAGGATGGTGAAAGGTTGTTGAGTATTTGGGGTGTGATATAGTGAAGAATTTTTGTTGTGTGTGTGTGTGTGTGTGTGTGTAATCGTGAGAGAGGAAAGGTTTTCTCGAGGATATAGCAATGGTAAGAAGGCGGGTGACCTATAGCGATATATGTGCCGAACGATATTGCTCCACTGAGAGATCTACTTAGACAACTGTCCGAGATAGGCAGAAGGGAGGTATGGCATATATATAGCAGTACTTAGGATGTAACAGTCATAAAAAGAGTAGACTGTTAAAATAGCATGGAAGAGAAACCGAAGGTGGTCCGATGCAGGGAGATTTGAAGGACATGAGCAGCAAGCGGCGGAGACGATAAGGAAGAACGAAGGAAATCAGATATCTTATATTAGGGGGGGCAGCAAGGCATAATCAATAATAGGGTGATTTCCGAGGGCGAGAGTGAGCGCCCTTTTTCACGATACCTTGAAGAGCGGTGAAATTGCTTCAGTATTCCCTAATTAAGTGAGGGGGGTGTGACTTTCGAAGCTCCACGGAAGCATTCCTATAGGTTGCTTGGAACACCGAGTGCCCCATTAGCAACATGACAGCCTCCAGGTTACAAGAGGGACACAAAAAGTCCCGAGGAAATCGTTCTGACATTTGTGGGGGCCCATAGGTGAAGGGCGAGCCGCAAGAGGGCGGTTGTCATCCTGATCCAGCGGCCATGGGCGTCCGCACAGCCCCGAGCCAATGGTCTCGCCGCAACCGGCAATTCGGCGACAATATGGATCTGACTGATTCGGGTCCGTGAGGGTGGTGAAAAGCCAAAAAGATTGTTAACGATGTGACAGAGAGGCTCTCTCTATGTCTTGCCCTTCCCCTTCGTTGACCTAGCGCCAGAAATGGGACGCATGGTGATGTGATGTCCAACCCTAACGTTCAATGTTGTTTGCCTCTCGGCCGAGCTGTCAACGCCTGCACTAAGGCTCTCGCAAGTCCAGCCGCAACTTCCGCAGCCTCTAAGACGGTCCGAGAGACCATATTTCGTGCAGATAATAAAACTGGTAGGGCTTGTCAAACGTGACTAGCCAATCCAGGCTGATGGGTTTGGAGGTTCCTGCTGTGTAGCACCGGGGAAGAGGAGCCGTCGGCGCGGATGCAATAGGATAAGTGATAAGTATACCTTAAGGCTACTGGCACACAACGGGGACGAAGAACCGCTAAGATGAGTGGAAGATAAGTTGGCCACCCCCCATGTCACCATAGGCGTACAAGGAAATAGAACGTGCGAAGTTGGAGAATTGACGTACAGTGCAGTACGCCATGACCAGTCACCAGATCAGCCATGGACCCAACTTCAGGGGCTGCATGCGTTCAGGAGGCAATATTATAGGGAGTATCGCAGAAGAAGGGCGCACACAGAGGGAGTAGGCCGCCCGTCGCCCTACTGTACAACAGCCAACCGCCCCCGCTAATTTGCCTTGAAGCAGCGAGGTGTGGGGTGGGCGCAGGGCTATTTGAAGGGCGACTCGAGTATCAACAACGCGGTAAAGCACGGAGTAATTAAAAGATGTAGCTCGTATCTCTAGGGCGACAAGTCTCCGTAGAAAATGCCGGAAATATGAGGTTATAGATTTATATAAGTCGAAAGAAAGTCAAACAGGCTACTCGCCCCCGCCCACCTAGTCAGGGAGATCACGTGGGTACGCCGAGGACCTAAGTAAACTTGCCTAGGCATCCAGTTAACTTATATCCCTTGCCAATACCATAAATATCAATAAATCGAAAACAAATGATGAACATATACATTTCACGGAAGAATTTCCCCAAAAAAATCTCAAATAAGTAGGTCAAGGTATGCTTCGATTCTTCCCAATTTGAAATTAGGCGCATGAAGCTAGATGCTGTGTTCCCATATAAAATGCAGGTGAGATCTGCTTCTCCAGCTATTCGCGGCATCATAGTCGGGTGCCCGTTACTGGCCACGCTAAATACACTGTTTTGACAGGCATCTCACCGTGCTGCATAAAGAATAAAGTAGTTTTTCTTCTTCCATCTACTTCTCCTGCTTTTACTGTCGTTCCTAATGTGTCTGATTTTCCTAATATCCCTGAACTGCTGGATTTAAAAATTAAGATTATTTGTATAATGCTATGGGTTTTCTGAATATATAAGCAGAATATATTATAGCAGAATATTTTAATTACTACCTGTAAGTAGGGTAAGTGTCGATCCCCCCCTACACGCAGCA
Source organism: Haplographium delicatum (assembly GCA_037952705.1). Lineage (NCBI taxonomy): Eukaryota > Fungi > Ascomycota > Leotiomycetes > Helotiales > Hyaloscyphaceae > Haplographium > Haplographium delicatum. The sequence continues at coordinate 2,876 of JAPZPC010000111.1, forward strand.
AACTGGTGGAACCTATTGCCACAGATGTGCTATATTGCGTTGGATGGTGTAGTGATTCTTGATTATTAGAAAGGATGTATGGATAAAACCTTTAAGGTTTTATCCCCCATCCTCACTAGTTGGGAATGGTACTACGTCATGTGCTAGTCATGTGCTAGCCACATGACCGGTCCCGTTTACTGGCACAGACATTAAGTTAATTAGAGAATATTTGAGTGGAAGCTTCATAAATAAATACAGCAGGCATAAAATTTCTCTACGAGATTTAAAAAATGAAATCCTATGTATTTTCTACCACTTTAAGATCCGAGATCAATTCAGAATAGCTGTGGATCTCGATTAATCATACACGCCATTATATTGACAATAAGATCAGCATATCCGCCTACAATTTAGTGGTATACGATAAAAAGTGCAATAATTAAATTAATAGTTCTCCATTCCTCCATCAATTTAAGCGTACAGTCGGCCGAACAAGTAATGATCAATCCCTCTCTCGTTTAAAGGCCCGTCCCTTTTGGAACTTCACAATGTATAACGATAGAATGGACTCTTATCGCCGAGATCCAAAAGTTCCTCATCCGTGTACTTAGCTCTAAGACCCTCCTCACCCTCTCTTTCAAGTAATTCATCTCTCCTCCTGTTTTCGCGTTGATATGCCTTGCGCAAAACCCACGATGTGATAATACCGGCAACGCACATGGCTAAACTCACTCCAAAGCCTGTTGGATACTTAGGTTTTTGCGAGGCAAGGAAGATGTTACTCCCGCATATGCCACCCAGGTTGCCAATAGAGATCATCAGCGCCATGCCAACAGCCCGCTTGGAGGACGGAGCAAGATTATTTGCGGTTAGTGTTACAACGCACACGAACGGACAATACAAGCCCGCTGCCACAAGGAATAGGAAGAAGTAAGTCACACCAGGCTGCTTGGGGTGAGGAATAGCAAGCTCAGCGATAAAGCCTACAACCGCGAGGGCGAGACCGCCCATGATGAACGGAGTCCGCTGTTTGGCACGATCGGACCACCATGCAACCACAACCGTTGCGATACTAGCGAAGACATATATAGGGACTGTCATGAGCTGGGCATTCGTTGAGCTGTAACCAAGCTGAGTAATAACAGTGGGGACCGTCGCAGTGAAGCCGTAAGTACCAATACTACAAGACCAGAAAGGAATGACAGAGGCCCAGGTCTTCCATTCCGAAAAGGCAGATGTGATATGATGGAATTGGATCTTATCGGCATTTGTAACTCGACCGTGGCCTGAACCGGTGTAAAGAGCGATGCGATTGATAACGAACTCGCGCTCTGCTTTGGTAAGGAAACTTGCAGTTTCAGGATTATCAGGAAGGATAAAGTAGAGGATAAATGAGACAACTACTGGAACGAGACCCTCAAGAATGAATATCCATTTCCAACCTCCGAGCCCGGCTATGCCGGCCATGTGCTCGATGGCGAAGGCAAGGAGGCCAGAGAAGGCGCCAGAGAGAGATGCCGCTGCGTAGAAGACTGCCATACGGCGTTGTACTTCATATCGCTGGTACCAAAGGGTGAGGAGGAATGTTGCTGCTGGGAAGAAACCAGCTTCAGCGACACCTAGGAAGAAACGACAAATATAGAGCCCCTGGTAAGTAGTTACGATTCCCATAAGAGTCATATCAACGCCCCAAACGAAGCATATGATAGAGATCCAAATAGAAGGGCGGAGAACCTTGAGCATGACATTGCTAGGAACTTCTAGAAGTGCATAAGGAACGAAGAAGACGGTTAATGCGATATTATACCGAGATCCAGTGAGGTGTAGGTCCTCAGTCATACCGGCGATCTTCGCATTGCCTATGTTGCCTCTGTCGATGTATGCAACGCTGTAGAAATTGATTTAGTATTAGCAACCGATCATACTCATATTCGTGTTTATTCCATTTCCATTTCTATTCAGTCTGCAGTGAGAAAATTGAGCTAAATTGCACGACCTACAGGTACAAAAACGCCAACAGCGGGATCAGTCTGAGGTCAATCTTCCTCAAGATACGTGCGGCTTCCGCCTTGTCAACTTCAGCCACGACCTGATCGGCCGGAATTCCATCATCAACAGTACGGAGTCCTTCCTTATCTTCAATATCTTGATTCGAGTTTGACTCGATGCCGGCCTGTTTCTCATTTTCATGAACCGCAGCCATATTATAATTATTTTGAAGGGCGATAGACGTTAACAGAAATTAGATAAAAGCGGAGGTGGAAGAAATAGAAGATCAAGGCCAATATTAAAGCCAAGACCCAAAGCCAAACCTGATCCCAGATGTGGCGACTGCCTATCATGACCGTTTATGATATACTTTATCCCATTCGCCTAAAAGGAGGAGACAAGCATACGAGCCGACTGGTCAACGATCTAACGAACAAGGGGACAGAAGAGGGGCAATGGGAAACAAGAAGAGAAATTTAAACTACGGTAGCCAGTAGCCGCTCGGCACATGATCTAGGGTTGTCGTACGGACTCCTATTGAACTAGGGTTCAACCGGGTGTGGGGAAGGCGATGTTGGTCTACGAAGATTATTTATCCAATCTAGGAAGGCACTCGTTCCCACCGGCACCGGCACTCCTCACATCCTTGACGCCCAAGGTACTGAGTAAACTTTTATACGACCATGAGTGGTTCCCAAATATACCGAAAATTCGATCGGTAATTCACCTTGGTTGGATTTTTGCTGTATATATTGCGTAAAAGAAGGGAGAATAGCTACGGCTACTATACAAGGGCCGGTGGGAGCTTACTTATCGCTGTTTCAAACGAACCAAAGCCTATTTGGTCTCTTCAGACACTACCCAGGGTTTGCCAAATATATAAATTGTTAACTTAATGGGGTAGTCCTAAATGGACCACGATTGGAAAGTTTCAAGGCCTCTTTTCTTATAGGATGTCATGCTCGTCCCAATGGCGAACAGCTCCCTATATTTTGAGCTTTCCTCTTTGGGTCCATTACCCTTAGCCATACCAGCATCATGCATCCTTTGGCATTATATCTTGATAACCGCTCGGAGGGTACTGACAGGGTGGTTCCCCAAAGGCTGCTTCTGAAATGATTCTTTGAAGCAAGATCATAACGATGATCTTTTTCCAACCACGGAACCCAGCCAATGCAGTCACCTGGTGTGACGGATGAGTAGGTTTTTCTTGAACAGCCACCCACTCTGCTTCGGGACAATTTCTGCTCCGCTACAAAACAGGCATCTTGGACATGATCTAGGCCGGAGTTGACTGTTTTGGCATACGACGCGCTGTATACTCCAATGTTAAGCAAGGTCGTGATAATAAAATGGCTCTCTGGGTTGCATCCACGAAAACCATGCTTAAGATCTGATTTGAGCGGAGATAAGGAGTCTCTCGAAGTAACACCTCACCATGAATGCTCAATGATCAGGAAATGGAGGTGCATTCCTACTTTTCGGAGATTTCACGTAATGGATGCCGCGCTAATAGCTTCTAGGACTTCAAACGGTCTCCCACCTTTTTCAAGACCTGACTGACTGTACACCAATCATCGAGGAAAAGGAGTCACAAGACGTAGTCCCATTATCAATTCGCAAAACGATACTTCAAGGCCTTGCATTAAGACGACAATTGGTTCGTTAGGTTTCCGGTCTTAACCTGTTACTGAGAGAAACAATCTGTGAGTCCCAATAGATATCATATCGGACATGTCTCCAATATTCCAATCCTGATCAGATTTTGTATCGATGACGACTGGATTGTCCAATGAATGAGGTAACTGAATGTTGCAAAAGATGAATCAAGGCAAAGGGAGGTTGCGAGATTGATCAGCTCAAATTCGGGAAGATAGTGTACAAAACTGTCGAATCCATGGTGAAGTGAACAGGATTATTCGTAAGGTTCGACTAAGAAGAATACATTTTGGCAGCTGGAGCTATTTGAAAGCCCGAGGACTCTATGAATCCATTTGCGACTTATCGAAATTGCCTGTAATTAAATTGGAATTGAATCAACATTTGCGAGCCCATAAAACCGAAAACATGTGCTTTTCTAGGCTGAGATTGCTTGCCAATCAGAAACATATGCGTCTCCGTGGCAGAGATAGTGGCAGAGACGAGCGCAAGGGCTTGCTGTGGGCCGGTTCAGGGCCTAAACACAGTATTTTGTATTCACCTCACTTAGATCAGCTCCATTGAAAAGAATTCGCCTAACTTTAGATATCAGGGATGAGTTAAGAGGAAAAATCCCTCTCGTATTATCTTTCTTAAAGGAGAGATTTGAAACTGTTCCGAACAGAAGAAGTGTTTCAATTTCCGCCAACTCTTTAGCAAAGGTATCAAACTTATCGTTTGACCAATGGGATGTCGCTAGTTGCCAACACTGCTTACGTACTTCGTATTCGATGTAACGCTGAGACGCAAGTGGGGTCAGTCGGAGTTTCTTCTTCTACTCAAACCCCCAATATCCACTAGATCCATGTAACGTAGATTTATTTTATTCTTCTGACGGTATTTCAAATTCAATTTTAAAAAATGAAAAAAGCCCTGAATCGGCCATCCCATAAGTCCATGACATCTCCTTTTTACCTCCTGAATTCTACTAACAGCTGCATTTGTCGAGGAGGAGGACCCTAAGACCGGCGAAGTAGTATCGGGGACGAGAAGCAGTGCTTCGATTTGCCTCCCATCTGAAGAGAGCTATGAACGGAGGAAGGAATGGAGAAGGAGTGGGTCGGATTTTTCCAGCGATTCAAAGTCCAAAGACCTGGGAACAGCCCTCCATGTGATTAAAGAGTGGAAGGGAAAGAATTCTTTATTAGCTATTGTTGCCAGTAAAAATGATGGTGATGATGATGAGGTGTGGAAGGAGTGTGAAAATTTAGGAGTAAAATTTCGACTTCTTTTCTCTCTAAATGGTCGTAAACAGAAAGAACTCGTTACAAGTGCCTAGTAGTTAAATTTAACCCTAGATAAACTGCTCAACGGCGGCGACAAAACATACGTTCAGCGTGAGATAGCACTCTCAAAGGAAGGAGGTGACCTTGACTGTGAGAACCCGGAGTTCATCATGGCGCAACGCACGTATGCACCAAACGGAGGCATATCTCTCAAAGTTCATCGGATCCTTATCAATTGGCGCCTTGATGTCGAGAGGCCTTACGTTTTTCCAAGACTCGGAGACGAGATCCCCGGAGTTGGATGTCCAGATCTTCATTGTACATTTCGCGCCGTCAGTCACTGGTTTACAGTTATCAAGGGGGCGATTTTTATGAACTGTGATCATATCGTAAGCATTGCTATTACCTCAGAGGATTTCAAGAGCCAGAAGAAGATTATTCATGATGTTGAGCGGCGTGAGGTTGTAGATTCGGGGCTTAAGCCAAATCTCGTTATTCTGGCCTCTTGCGCAGATTTCGAGTCGGTTTATCGTGATTTCCATCAGTCTTCAGAAGATCTCAGCGAAGCTTATCCAAGCCCACCATCGAAGAAAAGAAGACTGAATGGCAAGACATCTCATACAAGAGAAATTTCAAAGACCATTGGGATAAAATTGGTTGTAATGGGACCGAAAGTCGACAACGGGGCGTTGACAGCAGATTTGAATTTAAACCTTCTTCTGAAGTATTGAGGTAGTGGAGCTTTTGAATTGTTGGCATTTGGTGACCGTGGGGCATGGTAAAGAATTGTGAGTTTGTGCGTAATAAAGCCCGTTGGTCTTGCATGTATGCTAAACGAATTATCGACTGCATCCTTGTCACGACTAGAATTGCTTCAAAAGAGGGATTCCTGAAGGGGTGATTCTGGTTAGTTTTGTTATCTGGAAATAAGCACTGATATTCCGACGACTTCTAAGAATCGGGTAAATCAACCAAACGATCGTAATTAAATCTGAGAACTAGAAGTTTGAACCGAGAGGGGCCAAGTGGAATCTTTTTTGTGCCCAAATAATAGAGTACGAAGCTGAATTACATGTACGGATCGAGTAGAGATGCCCGAGGCTCAATGGTTTCTCACTAAATTATATACTTAAATCTCCTGACTCCTTATGAAGAAGTGTCTCGAAGTTTGACACCAGTAATTTTCAATATATTCTATCCAAGATAAAAGTCCATTCAAATGCGGCTCTGAAATTACTCTGAAATTTATACACCAATCTAAATCCTATCAAGCGCCTGCCCAAAGAGTCATTGCTCATAAATCCCATACTGCTCCAATATCTACTGTTCCAGTGGACGTCCAATCTACCAGATCGTCCGAAACTTGCCATGATTCAATAGTGTAATTTTTACCGTCAGTAGAGGCCACCCCAAATGCATTGCCAGCTGCGGTGACAGCCACAGCACCATAAGTTACGGGATTTGTGGTAGAGTTTGACATTTGCGATGGATGATTATCATATTCAATCCAATCATTGATGTTTCCAGACCAGGTATTAACTTCAATCCCCTGCTTTGAAAGAGAGAGCAATTCAATCCAACTTGGAAGCCCGGCAGATACATTTGAGTAGGCTGCCGCCACCGCAATTGGAGTTCCAGGTGCAGCCATATAATACGTCTGTACACTTGGTACCCACCCAAAAACTAAGAAAATAAAGAACGTTAGTATATTAAATAATATGAGAGCGTAAATTTTAAAATTAGATGATCTTTACCTCCATTAGTTATCCCTGGCGGTACCCAGCATGCAAGACTGAGATTCAAATTCATTGTTTGGTGATAAAGGTCAATTTGGTCTGGTAATTCAGCTCCTAGATAAAAAGGGTGTAATCCTAGTCCAGTATTGTCGATAGCGGCAACTCCGATCTGAGTCAAAGTCCATCCTGCTGTAGTTCGATTACCAACTTGCACAAAGTTATTGACGTCTTGGTAAGCAATAATAGTAGTGTTCGCGCAAAGTCCACACTGATTGTACATTATAGCCAGGCTAGACTTGTTAGATGTGAAATAGTGTTGACTAGAGAGATCTCCTTCTGCCCACGTATTGGTCGAGGAGTTATATATAATATCGTGAATCAAATTTTTGGGGTCGGTGTACAGTAAAGTAATTTCCTAATGATTAAGTCAGCTGTCGTGTGTATATATAAATATTCGAACGTACATGAGTGAAGCCCGGTCGAGAAACTGCCGCCGCAATAGCCGATCCATTTTTCGGGAAGAATCCAAGGTTGCTGTTTAACCAAGTACTATCATCTGCGGAATTGGCAGCTTCTATGATTTCTCCCGTCCGATTTTGGTAGTATATCCGAGTCTTGTTGATGTTATTGTCAGAATATGAGATGGCAGCAATATTGTGAACGACAGAAGGAGTTGAGTTAGTGTTTTTAGACTTCGATCCCAGAACGGCTCCCAAAACTATAGCGATCAAAATCAAGAAAGTGACGACTCCTCCTAGGATCATCCACCTTCTCCTAAACCGTCTTGGGTGATGACTTTGGTAATCATCTTTGGCTGCAAGTTCTAGTCCAACGTCTTCGGAGATGACTTGCTTCTCATGATCTAAGGCGCTTTGTTCTCCAGAGTCTAGCACAACTAGTTTCTCAGAGCCCAATACAGAATATTTCTCTGGAGCTGCTGGAAGAGATTTTTCGTATTGATATGGCTGATTAGGCGCAGCTTCCAGCGTACTATATCCTTCGTCCTCGTGGGCGTTCATCGCGACATTGATGTTGAGAAGGTCCAGCAAAAAGCTTGTTGGGAGAAATGAAAGTCCAACATATGGTACATCGAGATTCAGCCCTAATTCCACGACGGGAACAACCTACGAGAATCTTTATTTAATTGGCCAGATAGGCTTACCCATTGACATGCGACACTGAAACATGACAACTTCGCCGAGAGCCTGACATGGCTGATTTCATGCCAGCCTCACGTCTGAGAGCGAGAATGCTTTTGGGAAGAGCCTCTAGCAAATCCAGGTAAACTTGCGTATGAAGAATTAACCTCATGCATTTTCCGGGCATTTTCCAGGATTTTTCTGGGTCCGCTTGACCACAATGGGATCAGAGTCGCCAAATGCAGCGGAAGACAACACACCGGGAGCGAGCATCATCACTCAAACGTGGACTGTGCCAACCTCTTGCAACCTCCTCCTCAAATCACTCTGAGCATACTCTAGTATGAGCGCCTTCTTCCTGATCGTCGGAAGCTGAGAAATTCCGAGACGGCCCTACGAATATGCGGGCTCTGGATTTGAACTAGGGTTGCAATGGTTGGGTAGGGTCAATTCCAAGGGGTGACGTTGCCGCAGAATTGACTTAAGCATAGATTAAACTAGTAAAAAACCAGATCAATGGATCAGCAGATAAATACTGTTATTTGAGTTTCAATATAAAAGCTCTAAACTCGCTCTTCATTACTTCCGGTACTTCTCTCACTTCTGACTCCGTGTGAAAATATTGGTATGAAGTAGAATCTGAGGTAGCCACAGCTAACCAGAAGAGTGGTAAGTATTTGAACAAAATAATGATAAAGTATCTCTTCAACTTATCGCTCTCTTCAGTTGGATTTTTTCCCCCTTGTTAAGCAGAAGGATAGTGTAAGGAAAGCTTCGAATAAGATAATTTCTTGGAATAGCACTCTGCGTCTGATTCGATTTACGAAGGAAGTATTAAGCCACAGGCAAGCGCATTCGTTACCAATCGTTCCGTTCATTAGCGTGGAAAATACGTTACGAACAAGCCCCCACTCATTTATTTCTATCCTGCCGCCTACCCTGACATTTACTTCTAGAAACTCTAGCCCAACACTGTTTCTTGCCACTACATTCCTTCTAACTAACTACACCTGTCAGTATCTCACAAATGATATTCCTTAAAAGTTAAAAAAATCTATTTATTTTCTCCTGATTTTTCTGTGAATAAAGATCCTACTATATTCGCCGCCCAATTGCAGGATAGGAGATAGGAGTCACAAGTAAAAGGTGCCAAATGAAGAAACCCTGAAAAATCGTGTAAAAGAAAATCATATTCACAAGCTTTGTGAAACGTGTGCGGATATAATAGAGAATCATGAAAGTAAATAGTATAGTGCCGTTGTTACATTCAGTCTTGAACCAATATTACCTAGCACAAAGTCATAAAGATAGCCTCTCATTGTGTGCAGTCATGATTGCCCTTTTGTTGAAGTTATTCTGAAAGCTGCTTTTTGCAAGGCTGCTTTCGGGGGATCAAACGCCCTTTCATCTCTTCCTGTGAGAATCTCGTATATTTTTTTGAGTTTACGAAGCACAGACTTCGATATTTCTTTACAGGATCTTCAATATGAAAACAAGATCGCAATTAGCATGTGCAGCAATAATAAGTGTTACTGGAAAATGGAAGTATACCAGGAAAAGTCATGTGAATGAATCAATCTTGATAATGATCTAAAGAACCCAAGAATACTCAGGGAAATAGATCTTCTTATATGGAAGATCCTCAAAGAAAAAAACCTGCAGCTGTTCTCTAGTTGCTTCTGGAAACATGCAAAGAATCTTTCGTGCATATCAGGTGACACTCATGTGACCTTTCTCATGTGACCTCACTGCAATCACTGCAACAATAAGTAATGCTTTTATTAAATTGTGACATTGTGCCTTACCTATATTATTTTGAATAATATTACAAAAGAATTTGCAATTCGTCTAATGTTTCCGTTCCTATTATTTTTTTAGACTTAGCGGCATTTCTTGGTTCGTATTTCTTCTAGGTAGAAGACAGCCTGGACACATCCGTAGATAAGATAATAGATTTATATTTCCCTTCATCCTGATTTGAATGTTCAAGGTACTAATCCACTTCATTTATGGATTTACTGGGTTTACAATCGACGATTTGAGGTCGATAAGTAGAAATTCACATTTTGAATTCGACGTCTGATCTCACGATACAATATAGTCAAACCAATCGTCTTCATAACCTTCTCTCGTCATAGGATAGGACTTGCGGTGTTTGGTGAGAATTCCTGGGACCAAGCTAGTCTATGCAAAAATAAAAATACAAGAATGGCCTGGCTGCTATCGGCCTGATGGGTCCAGCAGAATATAAATTAAATTGAGGCGGACTCATTCATTTTGTGAGATTTTCTTGAAAAGAGTCACTGAACTTCCTAGCTTTTGCCGGTAAACTATTCTCTCCCAGAATGATCATTTCTATGAGAAATTATTTAGAAAGCGTCTGTGCTATAGGTTCCCAAAAGTATTCGTGTATTTAGTTAGACCATTTCGCACCCTTCTTCAAGTTTTTAAACGTCTGCAAAGGGAAACTTCTTGCATTCTGCCCTTATCTCTTGCGGCTCTGTCCAAGTGGTCAGCTGGGTGTTGAAGGATGCATCCCTTTTGAATGCCATCCAATCCGGGCTGGCGAGGCGCCTCTTCGCACCAATGATAGGCTATTACAAACATAGTAGTGACGATGCCGTTTTCAGTCACCGATTAATGCCATACAGTTAGGCCTCCATATTTTCTGCCTCGTTGAGAGTCTCGTATTGAAGCGTGTGCCTTCTTGGGACTTCTGCATTCGGAATTTCTCTAACGTGGTGATGGATTATTTCTACATCTTACCGGATCTTACAGAGGTCAGCAATTAGAGTCAATTGAAGTGCAAATAGAAGCAGCGATGCCGAACAATGGTAATAGACCTCGCGCTTTCTCTGAGGAACAACGAATTGAGGTGTGCTCTAGAATTCCCGAAGATCATGAGACAGTCTAACGGGGGCCAGCCTTGTCATAGTAGCAGCAACAAAGATGTCTCAAAACAGCTCTATGCATTACCATATGGCAGAAACTCTTGGACTAAGATTAACGCTGTTTTTGCTAAAGATCTCAATCACAGCTGGATCTCAATAAGCCTAGTCAAACGCCTCGGGTTAAATTTCACAGCTTCCAAAACGAAGAGATATGGCCATATTGATTTGAAGACGGTCACTTTCTTAGGAAAGGTCGAATTGCAATGGAGCGAGGATCAGGCTAGGTCATGTTATGAGCAATGCCGTGTTGTTGATGATTCTTCATTCGACGTTTACCTCCAATTCAGTTTATTGCCCGCTACAATTCCTAAACCGAGAACAATGTCGGCACCTAACTCGATGAGGGAGAACGCTTTATTGATGCCGAGACCTCCTTCGCCTCCGCCAGTTGGGAATTTCGTTAGTGTATCCACATTTCATAGCGAGGATTCACAGGAGTATGGTTTTCCAATTTGACGTCGTGTAAATACTAATCAAAGTATAGGTCAAAGAGGGCTAATGACTGGATGTCTTGTCTCCAACGTATCCATCCCCGAATCGAAAGAGCTGACGATTGTGATATGCCACGTATTAAGATTGCATTGCTTGATAGCGGTGTTGATGAAAAACACGAGGCAATCAGTGGTTCTATAGATGCGGGGTTTCTCCATATAGTCGATAGTTTTGTGAAAGATGACTTGAGAAATCGAGACAATTTCGGTCATGGAACCCATATTGCAGCCCTCCTTCGAGATGTTGCACCTGAAGCAGAAATATATTCTATGAAAATTGCTGAAAATGGTAATATTCCAAAAGACCATAGGATTGCCGAGGTAAGCCATTCATCACTTAGTATCAGCTTCTTGGGGAAAGAGAGGTTGTTTACTGTGGCCTCATTCAGATTCCTTGCATATCCTAGATTGTATCGAAAGAAATGCCTCTATTATAAACCAGAGACAACACAGTCTTATCACAATATTCAAGAGAGTTTGGGACGAAACTCAATCATAAATTTGTTAGAAATTATATTAGACCATTCTACATCCTGCGTGGCAATTTTGTTTTACTCTCAAAGTCATCTGGTCAGGTCCTCCATACTGACAAGGAACTTAGGCTATTAGAAAAGCTATAAAGCTGAAAGTTGACATAATCTCAATGTCATTCGGTCTCGAGAATGAAGATTCCCAAATTCAAGAAGCTATCCTTAAAGCATATAAGAATAAAATCCTCCTGTTCGCCGCGGCATCCAATGACGGCGGGAATAAGAGAGTCACCTATCCTGCGAGAAAAGACGAGGTGATATGTATATTTTCAACTGACGGTGCGGGGAATCCCTCTGACTGCAATCCTACACAATTAAATTCAAAATATTCCTTCGCCACTCTCGGAGTCGCGGTGAAATCTGCGTGGCCAAGACACCTGCCAGGGGCGTGCGAGTCATCTGACCCGCCCGAACGGAGGATGACGGGAACATCCTTCGCGGCCCCTATTGCTGCAGGCATAGCAGCTTGTATTCTAGATTTTGCGCTCCTGAAAAGTGTTTCACAACAGGTACTTGACTCATTGAGATCTAGACATGGTATGCAAGATGTGTTGAAGAGGCTCATGGTGGATGAAAAACCAAGGCAAGGGTTAGACTACATCCATCCGTGGAGTATGTTTGAGGGCCTTTGTAAGGATAACGACGATTATATTGTTTCTCTTATTCACGAAGCTTTGATTGGGTGATATATATCTGAAATTCCGAACCGGGGTAGAGGGATGAAGTGTGATTATTCTGTTCGTTTTACTGGATGCATTGCAGGAGTTGATAGCGTCGATGGTAGGATCTGTATAGTACGTTGCGCATGTTATGATACTTATTTAAGAGAGGAAGGGATATTCTAATTGGTTAGTGTTTATATAATTGCGCGTTTTGTGTCACTCTGTTCCAGGGATGGGCTTCGAATTATATCTAAGCAGATTTAAAGACATAAAAATACAAGCGGCTCTTTTGGCGCAATTATACGGGCGAAATTTACCAGAAAACCATGAACAATCTTATTATATGGGCTTGGATGATACAATGAAGCACTTACATTCCTTGTTGTCATCTTCATCAACAGCTTCTACTATATATTTCTCATGAAGCTCTTGTGCAGCTGCCTCTTCGCCCTCGATAGTCACCCTTGCAGGAATAGCCGCCTGCTCAAAGCTCGGTTTTTTGCCATCATCAACCTCAAGAAATGCCCCTACCGTGTAGTTATCCGCTCTTGGGATCGAAGACTGATCCGAATTCTTCTGAAAAGAAATTTTGCACAGACGATATCCAATGATAAAGGGCGAGCCTCCGCTGAAAGAAGTTTCTTCGATATTCGACTGCCGCACTGACATGTTCGTAGCATCCAGAGCAACAGGTCCTCCTGCAACCATGATTTCCGCCCGCCCAATGTTTCCATGTGCTTCGCGCCCTGTTGTCTTTCTCTTTATGACTTCTGTATTTACACCACGAGCTATCTTGAGACCGGTTATCATATAGACGGGTAGTTTGTAGCGACTCGACTTTAGCCAGGTTCGGACTTTAGCTCTATTGACTGCTGCTTCCACATAGGTCTGAGTAGGATAGAAGTGAGTGGTCTCAAGAGCCTCTATGAAATACTCGTCGTAAGACTTCGTATCAAAACTTGCACCAAAGTTACCCGGAATCCATTCTAATCCAAGGAGATTGAGAAAATGTGCCCAAATGCTAACTCGTCCATCTCCTGGAGACTCCACTATTTTCTTGAAATCTCGTTTGTGGCCGCTGTATACGAGGCTCGAAGGAATTTTAACACATTCTCCTTTATTAAGGCTATCCCAAGGACTTTGAGGATTTTTAATTATGCTGCCGAGTATGATAGGACCATCAGGAGGAAATTCAAGGTCGGAAAGGAGTAGATAAGTCTTTTGTGTCGACATCTGATTGAAATTAAGACTTTTTGCAGAGAATTTGAGGGAATGCGCTCCTTCGCTGAAACTCGGAAACCAGAGAGTGTTTTCGTGGCAGTGGAAAGCCATCAGCCAAGTACGAATGCCCAACCCAATGAGCTAATATGCAGGGTATGACGCTGGGCATCATTGAAATCGGTGATTATGACAAGTGTGCCTTGACTGGTTGCCTAAGAGGTGCAACAAAAGATTTTTTGTGGGTAGTACAACAGCTAGCCAATGGTTAGTGTTAGAAATTAAGAACTCATAAATATGGTATGCGGGTCTTACAATGCATCTTGAAACAATTGAAAGATAGCAAAGAATAAATCGACTAAAGAGAATTCCTTGATCTCGGAATTCGATTGTAAATCGAGATACTCTTAATAGTTGGCCTAGACTACAATTGGAAGTACTGTCCGTGTGCCTACAGTAAGTCAGTTCGGCGCTTTTTTAGAAACTTCTTTAGCGGGGCGGGGTACTTGAAATTTGGCTTGTAAGGCTGTACCCCCCACGGCAACCCTGGTATTGGATTCCAAGTGAGACTTTAGCGATTAAGTTACTTTACAACATTATTCTAGACTCAATTGAACATGACGTTAACCTAGACTTCTGACTGGTTACTTGAAAATTTCACTGTCGTTTCGAGGAGATTTCAAGAAACATTGATCGATTCAGAAAGCAAAATGCTGGAGGAACATATTTCACTTTCAGAGCCGTCCATCTACGGTATTAGAGAAAGCTTGCAGGTGTATCCCCCTACCACTCGGCTCGGTGGTTCAGCGTCCAACTCCGAACAAAACTCCGACTAGCATTATCGGATATGGAGGGTCGCAACATTTCGCGGGTATCAACTCTTGCACGACAACCCAGCTATACCACACTGTAGCTCGACGGTATCACTATTCCATATAGCCAGAATACAGCATACCATTTTGAAGAGGGATATTTCGTACTAAGAAACACGCCAGGACACTGTCTGCGCATCTTCCTATCCTGGCGCTTCATAGATTCGATACTACCCAAATCCAGATCAGCCATCATGAGCATAGACGATGATGGCTTCACCATCCAACAATTACAAAGAAATTCTTTGGAAAGCAGCTAATGATCCAGAAAGCCTTCCGAATAACGCGACGTGGCCCATGCTGAGGTTATTCCTCGCTGGAGCGGGGGTCGACATAAAAACACGGAAAGACACGGATTGGATGAGGTTGTATTCTAACCTTCGACGGACGGTACAATCAGAGCGACATTGGATTCGAGGGGATATTCTTTGGAAAGCAGCTAATGATCTAGAGAACCTATCAGACGATGTGGGATGGCCGTTACTTAAGATATTCCTTGTTGGCGCAGGAGTGGACATTAGACTGCGCAAGAAGGAAGAGTGGATGAGAGCTTTCGAAAAACTTCGACAAACGGTATTATTAGAGAGACCCTTAGACAGTGGAGAACGATCGCCTTCGACTGAATCGGAAAGGAAGGCCGATGCTGTGTCTCTCGCAGATACCCAGTCGTCGTTCGAGCCAGCCTCAACTATCTCTGAAATGAAGGTCTGTAGACAAAGCCTCCTCGCTGTCCATGGCACATTATAATATTAACTTTGCCTGCTGTCCCAGATCATACATCTCGTGCACAAAACCGGTGAATCGCGTATCGGATGGCTTGTTTCTGACGACGAAGACGAGCCCTACATACGTCGGATCATTTACGACAGGTTCGAGCTTTGGAAATTCCAAGGCCCTGACGGGAAAGTAGATCTCCAATTCATTACAGTTGA
Source organism: Haplographium delicatum (assembly GCA_037952705.1). Lineage (NCBI taxonomy): Eukaryota > Fungi > Ascomycota > Leotiomycetes > Helotiales > Hyaloscyphaceae > Haplographium > Haplographium delicatum. Next base: position 18,302 of record JAPZPC010000111.1, read on the forward strand.
AGGGCAAAGTGTGTGGAAAAAGTGCAACGTAAGAGAAGATAATGAGGGGCTAGCTGATGTTGTTTTCGAGAAACCAAGAGCACCATCTCAAATAAAAGCCCAGGAGGAAGATGAAGAAGAAGATGTTAGGGAAATAGATGCTAAGAGAAAGCCAAACAAGGGTATGAACACTGTTAACTTTGTGGAGTGTTGGCTAATTGGACTTTATATAGGAGCTCGTAGCTGTCGAACTGTCAGCTCATCGGGGCACTCCCCAGAGCGGCGACAACAGCAACAACAACAAAGACATGAGGGGGTAGATGGCGATCTTGTAAAAATGTTTGGTTTTACTCTTGGAAATGTCATGCAGAATCCTGACATACTCTCTCTCTCCGAAGACGAATTCGTCGAGCTTGGGGCGAAAGTCGGGCGGGCAGTGACTGGTGGCTTCACGAGATTACCATCTGGTGAATGAGGCAAGCTTGGATTGAAACATGCTTGAATATACCAGGAAACCCGTTATCCTTGTGGAGAGTGTTTCGACCCCCAAGATCCATTCGTATCGGGCACCCCTAATTCAACCACTCAACGCCACGTATTTGACGCATTGTCCGCGATATTTTGAGTATCGACAACGTAAATGGTCCGGAATTACGAAAAATAATCTGGTAGATGTGCCTGCAGACTCAAGTATAGTACCATGATGCAACCTGTAAGTCCTAGACGAGATTTCTTAAATTTCAGAATGTGCTTAAAAAAGTTCTTGCAGGGGCAACACTCGAGCTTCAAGTTCAGGAAGCGGATTGGAACCTACAAGATGCTGTAAGGGTGATAAAGGAGGCCTTGAGATTGAAGAAGAGAAGTTGGGACGTTGAGATTTTATAGAGTATGGCTCCGAGAAAATCTTTTTGGGCGTGCGAGTTCGGCAGTCGAATCTTACGCTAGATTGGGGCGTAGCGACTATTTTTTTGCCTTTCGTGGCAATTCGGGAACACGATCCTTTCAAAAGTGGCAGTGAGGTGGAGAACTTACATGAATGATGAAATATTTCGAGCCCCTTTCGAAAAATTTGCGTTCTGGCTATGTTTTAAGTTTCAAGCTGTACCCAGATATGTATTGGGCCGCAGAGACTCGGGTACCCGCGCAGTGACCTCGAGGATGTAAAATCAAAATACGATAGGTTAAAGACTGCGAAACAACTCATCAGGCATCGCTATAGGGATCCAATGTTGTCAGTTCTTACATATGGATAGTGTGTTGGGTTCTTTTATTGGCTCTTTAGCAAATGGGGTGGGGATGTTACTTTTGATTATTTTACTAGATCTTGTTACTCAAGATCCGTATTGTATCACTAGTGGAGTAGGATGAGTGATATCTATGCATCTCTATTTCAGCAATATCCTTTCTTGCTCCATCATTATGCGACAACATAATTTTTAACATCGTGGAAGGTCCGGCTGCAAGACAAGCCACACTAACAGCTAGAATTTCAAATATTCTCTACGCCTTTGATCTCCACGCCCAGTGACCACTAATTACTTAAGCTAGTTCCGGGCGAGACCAGTGAACTAGGAATACGGTCTCCTACAACCCCAGTCAATAGTGCCTTGATATCCAGGATTTTTTTTGTTAGCCATGAAGAAGCTACAGCCCGCAATAAGGGAACCCCGGACTTCCTTCTAGTTGTGTGAAGGGATACGTCCAGAGAAACTGAAGGACACGAGCAAAGACCAACTCTACAATTTACTAATTAGCACTTAACGAAGGCTGGCCAGAAGAGAACTGCATTACAGCATCGCCTCCCCAGAGCTGGTGACTGCGCTGAGCACGGTCCTCTCTTAAATTTCAATTTCCTGTATCCCGTTTTCTCAGTACATATGATTACTTCGATTCACAGCGAAGGACGAGACAGCACTTCTTAGCCATGCAATGTCAATTTTCTGGAAATTTGGAATAATTTCATACTGGGTTTTCCTAATATTTAGCTAGTAACCTCTATTCGTTAAATATCCGGAACTCTCTACAGATGCCCTCGTCTTTCCAACAGGGTAGAATTGTCTTGTGGAATGACTGAGACACCCTCTCTCCATATGCCCCACAATTTCTAAGAGAATTAACCATTATAGCTCCCAACCTTAACTTAACTACCACCCACCTTGACATTACCCGAGGTCCCTCTCCCCCACCTTTCTAGTATGGCTCTATTCTCGTCTTATTTATTTTCAAATTTTTGAAAATCTAATAAATGCAATGGATTCGCTCAGCTCAACTAATCGGTTCAACGCCGAAGCCAGCTCCTGGGATTCTAACCCAGGTGTTTACAAGGCATCAGCTCAAGCCCTCAAATCTCTACTCAGAAACATCCCCGATTTGACTAAGTCGGAGCTAGATGTAATTGAGATTGGCTGCGGCACGGGGCTCCTGTCATTCATGATCGCCCCACTGATCCGCTCGCTGATCGCAATTGACACTGCGGAGGGCATGATCGATGCGCTGAATCTCAAATTGAAAGACCGTCATGAAGTAAAGAATATTCTTCCAGTCTGCGCAGAGCTAGAGAATGGTGATGATGAAAGAATTAATATCGACCCTCTAACGAGGGATAAAGGGAGGAGGCAAGTCGACCTCGTTATCTCGCATCTTGTGCTCCATCATATCCCCTCGCTCTCTAGCATTCTATCTGTAATGCACGGGTGTCTGAAAAGTGGTGGCATGGTCGCGCTCACGGACTTTGAGAATACCGGGCCAGAGAGTCGAAAGTTCCATGCCGAGAGTAGGATGGACGGAGTGCAGAGACATGGTGTGGGGAGAAAAGAGATGAATGATTTGTTAATTAATGCCGGATTCATTGATGTGAAGGTTGAAGAGGCATTTCGAATGGAAAAGTGGGTTGAGAAGACACCTGGCAGTGGTGTGGTTAGGAGTTTGAAGGAGGGTGGAGTCAAACAAGAGTTCCCATTTCTTATTTGTACTGGACGGAAGGCGTGACGTGAGGGAAGAATTTGGCAATGTTTATTCAAATTTAGAGAGTCGACTCGCTTTAAGAGAGCTGGTCGCCAACATAATGTTAATGTATTATTATCGCTTGGTAAAAGATATAGTATCAACACCTTCTCATTATTCGACTTACTAACAGGTACGTACATTTATTTTTCGTACAAAACTCTCATTGTCTCAAAAAATCTCGCCGTCTACCCTTGATGCCCAAGACCTGCCTTTCCCTTCCTTTTCAAGCACCAATATAATGCGACTGCTCCTCCAACAAAACTTCCCACGCCGCCTATTGTACCCCCAATAATGGTGGCCAGATTATCCGGTGATGGTGGTGATGGTGGTGATGGTGGCGAAGGTGTTGGCACAGGCGTTGGTACTGATGAGGATGAGGATGAGGATGACGATGATTGGGTAGGAGATGGAGTCGATGTTGTCGATGTTATTGGATTCGGACTTGGCGTTGACTGGACATGAGTAGATGATGAAGGGCTGGGAATGGGAGAGGGAGATTTGGTTGTCGTGATAGGATTTACTGGTGTTACTAACGCTACAGGAGTAGCAATGAGTGTTTGGCCTCGGGTTGATTCACAAGGGTAGTTGAAGTACGTGTTGTCACCATCGACAATTTCCCAGACTGCGCAATAGGGCATGGACGATGGACTTTCAGATTTCAAATATTGTCAGTCTCTATATCTAACCCTATAAGAAGAAGAAAAATCGGCATACCAGTAGCGATTGCTCGCGAGGTTTCCAGTCGTCGGATAACCCCAGCACTGCGTATTCCATGACGATGGCTCTCCAACAAGGCCACAGCCCCAGTGAAGGGCTAGAGGTGCTGAGCCGAAGACACACGTATTGGGAGCAGCGCATTGAACATGTCCAACTGATACAATTATCAATCACTTATTATGAATCGATCTTAATTTTATGAAACTTACTGCCTCCAGCGACTATGGTGAATTCAGTACAAGTATTCTCACCAGCGTCTCTTTTAACCAGGTCTGGAGATGGTGCCGCTGTGACTTGCAGGTTTGGGCTCCTGGGAGCCCCCCCGGGAAGTATATTGACAGCCTCCAGGGCATCTTCAACAGGTTGGATGACGTATCCGCTGCCACGACTTGATATTGCGAGCAAAGCAAAGATCAGCTTATATAAGAACATTTCGATAATCCTTACTTTCAATGAAAGTCATGAGGGGGCATGAGCTATCACATATAGCGCGCAGAGAATGCAATAATACAGATGGCAACACCCTTAGAAATATGCCAAAAGCCTTCCATACGCCCCATTCTGGGTCCATCCGCGCCTAACATTGAAAGCTTACTACAATTCTGCATTTTTGGAAAGTGCTTACCGCACAAGCAATTTTATCGGCCCCAAAGAGGTAAGTGGGAGGCTGTGAGGCTGTGAATGGCTTGCCAAGAGGGCCGCAGAAGAAAAAATGCACTCCTCATCCTATCTTTCCCTCGAGTCTAGCCCATGGATGGAGCATCTCTTTAAAGTTTTCTATCCAGCTGCCAAGCCGCTAGTATCGATTTGACAAGGCAGATCTAATATTTCGAAGCCTGCTGATCAATATGAGACACCAGTCTACTATTTGCACGATATATCTCGACTACTGTGTTACTGGGGAGGAAAAAAGAAAGACAGCGCTGCATACGCCACGTCATTTATTCAAACACAAGGCTGATTTAGAGAAAACAGCTAGTGAGTAATATATATCATGCTATAAAATCTTCAAGTTTCATTTTCTTATCTATAGCCTTCTCCGCCGAATAAATTCAGGAGAGCTTTCTGCTGTCTTCTCCTCGCCTCTCCTACAGTTTCTGACGTTGAACGTGTATGTTCTTGTACAGGGCCCTGTGAGGGAATAGCAGGTAGTGTCGGTGGCGAAACAGGTGTTGAGCCTATCTGATATGGCCGTTCCCATGGGATTTCAGGCGATGAAATCGTGCTGATTGGGCTTAGAAGTGATGGTGTTGGTAATGGCAGACGATATTTTTCATCTTGTTGTAATTTCGGTGGGGCCTTGGGCGGAGGATACTGACATAGATGTTGAGGAAGTTCAGCCATAGTAGGATATGAGGAAATCCCTCTGGATGTAGATATAAACTCTCTGGAAAGTAGCTGAGAAGGATTTCGTGATGTTTCCGAGATATTATGCGGCTCTAATGTTGAATGAGTGATATTTCTAGCCCCGGCATCTCCAGGCATTTCTGTGCGTTGCGGCGAGTGGCTACCATTAACTAGCTGAGGAGGGGGATACTGGGGACTTTCCAGAGCAGCATAGTGTCCTGATGGTAGCTCTGTTGCGAAGCTGGGCCATCCAACACTTCCACGTTCAGTATTGCTTGGTAGCTCCAACGGAGAAGTTGATGCTTGATTCCAGGAGGGTATGCTCTCCGATTTTGCCTTGAATGCAGTAGTCGATCGCGATTCTGCAACGAGAGTATTCTTTGGTCCCTGGCTGAGCAAACCATGGTTTTCAGGATGTTGTATCGAAAGATCACCCATAATTTCGACCATGCTTTGGGTTGGGGTAATGCCAGGGCTGTAGGTTGCGGGCGGAGGAGAGATATGCTGAGGCGAATTAACATGGTTAGCGGGTAGTAATGGTTCTACTTCTGCTGGCCGTGATGAGAAGTTATTGGCCATGGGTTTTTCGCAGACTATACCGGACACTAGCTCTAGTCCTGCCGAGAAGTCATGCGGATTTACGGGACCAAGCGTGTTTGTTGCACTAAAACGCTGTTGGGTAGGTTCGGGCCAAACTTTTGAGGGTAATTGTATTGAGCTGGTTTGACAGGAGGTGATTCCAGAATTTGTCCTTGGTGAAGAAATGCCTATGGCTTCGGAATATTGGGGAGGTGGTGATATAGGAGTTTCGGAAGATGTTAATGAATATGCCGAAAATATTGCTTGAGAGTTTGATGAATCTCCCGATGCACTAGGAAGCTGATATGGAATAACTGTATTGGTTTGTTGAAGAGTTGAATTTGAGTGATTGAAAAAATGCGAAGAGCCGGCAGTGGCTGCATCCATGAAGTCTCCTTCTCCAAATCTGCCCCCTTGTTGTACATTGGACTTTGACATAGGGAAAAAGGGGCTAGGTTCTTGTACTGTTTGTCGATTTTCTCTATTCGACGGGCCTGAAGATAAATGTCAGTACCATGAGTCACATCATGCTACAAGAAATATTGTACCATCATCTCGCGCCTTTTGCCCCCAAGTCTTTTCTGCCTCTCGGGCTCTTAACCACTTCTTTCGTGGGCTAACAAAGTCGTCCACGAAGGTCACATCTTTATATTCTGGAGGTGTTGATGTTGATAGAGCAGTTGCGGTTTCCAACGGAGTCAAATATATCAATACATTTGACAGAGCCTGATGGCTTGTTGCTAATTCCATCCTTCGATTTACTAACTTTTCATTATCCATGAAAACCCATTTAACCCGCGTTTCAAATGAAACATTTCCATAGCCTTGCTTCTCCGCCCTTACTCGCTCTACCCATTTTCCGATTTCGTTCAGCGCGGTTTTGGTACCGACTATCACACCTTTAATGTATGACAGCTTCTCTGGGATGCTTATAAGCGTCGCCTTGACTGATGGGACGCAGAGGAGCCGTTCAGTTTCTTGCAGATCGAGTCGGACACGGTCAATCATGCGCACGAAGACTCCATTTTCGGTGTCGACTGAATAGAGCTTCAGAGCGTACTCGGACAGTTTAAAGGCACTATTGATAAACGCAAAAACCGCAGCGGTGCTGATAGGGTCTCCCATGATGATGCAGCGACCTTCTTGCAGGACGAACTGTCCATAGAATGTGGGAAACTCTGTGACGAGACTAATCGATAACGATGATGATATGGTGATGTCCAAGTTGCGGATTGCTGTAGACGATCGCTACAGCATTCACCAGCAGAAGAGGAGTCAGCCTGGCCTGGGCACAGTGGGATCATCGAGGCCACAAAGCAGCCCACACTACTGCTTAGGATGTGCGCTCCGGTTCAGGTAAGGGTCGAGCTGGGTTGAAAAAGGAAAAACGAAAAACCTGTACAGCCCACATGCGGTTTCTCGGTAACCAAATCTTCAGGATCGAGATCTTGCCTCTACCGGCCAGAACCCCTTGGAACAAGTCTTTACGGAATTTAACTATATACGGTCCGATCTACAGCACAGTGCAATATCATAACCTTCGCTCTAGGCACCGTATGATGTTTGTTCGCGGCCTTGTTAATTGCATGGCCGAGTACGGCCCAGGTTGCGTTGATGGCAACTTGACGGAAGTTGCCAAGACGGTGAACCGCAAGCTTGTTCAGCTTTGGACCAAGAGAGAGAGTCATGAGAAGGATCGCGGGAAAGCTAATCATATCCTCCAAGGGCTGTGGAGCAGAACTCCGCCAATTGGTGTGTGGAGGAACCAATAGACTCGTCGCGGGCGTTACGGGCGGAAAGAGGTTGGAAAGAGGCTGAAAAGAGGCTGAAAACAATGGCTCGGATCTCCTGGTCGGAATTAACCTAGAACTACTCCGTCCTCTCCCACCGCACTTCATTCCAGCTCTTCTTTCCCATCCAGACCCCAATTCCTCAGCCAGGTCCAATCACAACACGCAGCCCGGCCAGCCTCTATCCAGAAATCTAGCCTCGCTATATACGGAGCACGGGACTATACCAAAGAAAAGAAGGTTGGCTTGCTCTAGCTGTTGTTGGGCCCGATGTATTTCCTAATACTGTATAACCTTAAAACTATCGCAAAGAAGAAAAAGCAGGGAAAGTCAACATCAAATGAAAATAAGCACGCGGCTTCCCAAGCCACAAAGAGACACCCGGTTCACGCTACACCCTCAATCCAGCTATAGCACAATCACCTCCTTGTCGATCAATACCCGTGGGGGCGATAACACCTCCGCCTCATCATTGACCGTCTGCAGAAATGCAGGAAACACGAGCAGGCTGTCGGCCTGTCCTGTGCCGCGATAATCAAAACCAAACGAGCTGGGCTGGCGGAACAGGAGAAATGCGAATTGAACGGCCCGTCTCATGATTCCCTCGAGATTTCGCCCCCGCGCGTTTGTGTCAGCGCTTGGGTTGACGAAGGGTTGAAGGATAGGATCCACCGCGGCGAGGCTCTGCTGGATGCTGCCGCTCCGTGGGTCATTCTCGCCGAGGTACTGGCTGTACTGCTGCTGAAGCAGAACTCCAGAAATGGCCTTCCATTTGCTGAAGAGCGCCACTTGAGCTAGATTTCATTTGTTAAATCGCCTCTGACAAGGGTTGGGCCGGTCAGACTTACAAGTGCCTGGATGGGACGCTGCGAGCATGGCTACCTCATTTGGGAGAAACGATGGGTGCCCATCTGTTTGTCCAATGCATCTCGATGTAATTATCTGTGCGAGAATAAGTCTGATCATGGGCATCCGCGTCGCCGGACTCAAGAGAAGGTTCGCTATGGCCGAAGTCGGTATTTCCGTTGCTTTTGAAAGTTCAACAAGCCTTCCCTGGTCCACAAGGTTAGAACTGACGGGACCATTGTGGTAATAGTTCTGGACGTGATTTTTGATACTGTCACGAATTTTGGATAATCCTCCATTAAGTTCATCATCCTCACTAGGCTGAGGCAAAAGACGATCAACATTTGTTACCACACCACCTTTCACTGGCGAACTCGTCGCGACCATTCCATATTTATCCTGGGTACCGCCACCTGCTCCATTGTTTGGCAGATGATGCTGAGTATATGATGCTTGTGATCGTTTTCGACGGAATAGAAGGTATACGAACAGGCCCGCGAGTATGGCTCCAACGAGAGCGCACCCAATTCCAATTCCAGCGGCAGCACCAGAAGATACTGTACTCCCCTTGGATGAAGGGCTCGTTGAACTCGTGGAGGCTGGCGACACGGTGCTGGTAGGGGGTGATGATGAAATGGTCGATGTTACGGATCTTGTAGGTCCTGTAATGGGGCTTGTAAAGCTTAAAGTAGAACTCGGTTTTGTGCTGGTTGTAAAATCCGTTGAACTACCAGCAGAAGTAGTCTGTGTGATTGATGCACAGCCGTAGCAAACGGAGCCCGCACCTACGGTCTGAATAGAACCACTACTCTCACAAGTATCATATGTAGCCCCCAAGGATGCACAATAAGTTGTAACCGTAAATGGTGTTTGCGAATTAGGCATGCAGGAAAAGGAAACTTCGGTGAGAACACCAACACTGCAGGAATTCATGATGAAATGAGTTTTATACTGAAGATAAAATATATTTGGAGATATTTGAAGAGTAATGCAAACTTTCAAGCTGCGGTTGAAAATCTCAGCTTCTTAAGGAGAATCAAGAACTGTTAAACTAGTTAATTGGTTGCAGTATCAATAATCAGCTAGGTGGATCTAACTAGTGTAAGTGAATACGCCTTGGCTAATTGTACTATGCAAGCCCATGCCTAGAACCCAATATTATTAGACAAAACTGGCTAAATCTGAGACACGAAACTCAGCTCCAGTTCAGCAGGGCTTATTTCAACCCAGTTTATTTTTTCACATTATTGAGTGAAGGGTGGGTGTGGCTGCTCTAACCCACCAACGGTGGTTTAGGCGCCCCCTCAAACTCCATTATTGGCCACCTCTGCCCTCTGCCCCCAAAACAGAAAAAGAGCTGGACCCGAGGCTGCATGGCCCAGATTGGATCCTGCCATTTTTTGCCTGTATATACCGGCTTCGCATTTACCATGTGTGTTGTGTTTTCCCCATAATCGGATCCTAAACTTTTTTTGTATGCTTGTTGATTTGCAATCATGTCCGACTATGCGGCAAGACCAGAGTTGGTCATCGCCATTGACTTTGGGATGACATGTATGATCTCATTTAACAATTTTTCAAGAGGCTACCTTGATAACAATTTTTTATAGGTACAGGTGTGGCATTCTGCAACGTAGCGACCGGTGAGGAAACTGTTCGATGGCTTCAAAAATGGCCCGGAAGAGCGAGCGCAGTTGAAAACAAGGTTTGTTAATTCGGGGGTCCTCAACATGCCGCATATCTTCATTAAAAATACGCAGCTCACAAAATTTAAAGGTTCCAACAGTACTGGTGTATCCCAAGAATTCCACTAATCCGTCATCATGGGGCTTCCTTTCAGAAACTTTGACAGAGCAGATGAGCGAAGCGAAGGTATGTAAGGAATGGTTCAAAACATTTCTAGATGAAGACAGGCTTCATCAAGCTCAAAAAGCCGCGGAAAGTATGGACGTATGCCCTTCATCGATAGAGGAAGTCGAGCGACTGTGAGTCTATGAGAATCCAAATATGCTAATACTACCCTAATAACTGTTTTAGGTATTGCGATTTCTTCAGATTTCTGTATCAGACTATCCAACAGAAATTACAGGGCGAATTGGCCAATCGATGGGAGGATGCAACTATCGAATTTATTTTCAGCGTGCCGACTACGTGGAAACCAGTTCCAACTGTCGAAAGATTTCGGTCAACTATTGAACGCGCGGGTTTTGGAAGGCATCCGAACCATAGGGTTGATATTGGGTTAACAGAAGCTGAGGCAGCAGCTGTCCATACTGTCCGTGCATTTCCCAAGATGTTCAACGTACATTTCCCAAGTCCAGACTTCATTTGGGGCTGTTCTAACCTATTGAACAGGAAAAGGACGTGCTGTTGGTTTGTGACGTTGGAGGAGGAACCACGGTTGGTAGCCATTTTCTTTTAATTATTCATAGTTTCTAATGCGGTTAAAAGGACTTAAGTGTTCTCAGAATTACAAACACTACTGGAATTGGCTCCCTGAGTATGGAGCAAATGGATATCGTACAGGGTAGGTCGCCGTTTTATTTCTCCACCTCTTATAATAGCCCAAAATCTAACCCTCTAAGGTGCAACAATCGGATCCGTTCAACTGGACACGGCTTTCGAAGTTTCCGCGCGGAAACGACTAGAAATGGCTAATCAAACTCGGCCAACCGGATTCCAGTCCAAGGAACTAGATGATATAGCTTGGCAGATGGCAAAGAGTAAAGAATATCAAAACGCCAAATGCGAATACGGCTCTTCAGATGACGACACTGCGCTTTTCAGCATTGCAATCCCTAAACTCCATCGTGGCTACGTTAACGAACAAGCGGCTATCAACTGTGGAGAGATGCAATTCAGAAGGTTCGAATCATCTTGAGATAAGATATGAAATGCAATGATTCTAACCCTATAATAGAGATGAGATTCGAAGTTACTTTGACTCACAGGTAAATAAGTCTGGTTTTGAGATGGAAATGAGTTTAACATTCACAGATTATAAAACTCTTCGAGCTTATTGACACTCAACTCAATCGCTTGCAGCAAAAGTTTCCACATGAAAGAGTCGTACGTTATTTCTATATCTTACTTCCCTTTTATTTTTATTTTTAATTGACCATTAATAGGCCCATCTTGTTCTGTCTGGTGGTCTCGGAAATTCGGCATACGTTCAAAAACGCCTTAGAGACCGCTACTCAGCTGGCAATTCTCGTTTCCCAAATGCTGCTTCACTCCAAGTCAGGATAGCTCCAGAACCACAACTCGTGGTGTGCAAAGGAATTGTCGCCGATAGAGTCCAAAAGCTAAAAAGTGGAAAGTCAGTATTGGGGTGGCGATGCAGTCGCGCCTCATATGGGACATTATGCAAAGTTCTCTATAGTGCGGAGAATCCCAAGCACTTTGGACAACGGACTGAAAAAGATCCTTTGGATGGCAAGCTGTATATTCCTAATTGTATTAGTTGGTTTATCAAGCAGGTATCGTCACTCTAGGCATGAAAATAAAAAGTCTTTGTCAATGCTAATTCGTGTGTAGGGCGAACCCGTCTCCATTGACTTTCCGATCGTTAAGCAGTTCACTCGCAAATGCTCCCCAGCAACCGCATTCGAACCAAATCCAGCCCGAATATTTCCAACGGCCGTTGTCTCTAGCGATATGGACAAAGACATGCTGCCCATGAATATGAACGAGTGTAAGTCTCCCCACTCCCTTCCCCCAAAATAAAACTGATGCTTGCCCCAGCCTGTCAAAAATTATGCGAAATCTCCTCCGATTTCTCAAGCCTCCCTCTCACAATGTTTAAGTTGAAAAACCGCCATTGGTGGAATTCTGGAAAGAAATATCATCGCATCGAGTACGTTGTCAAAGTCGCGCTAGGCCCTGCGGACATTCGTTTCGAGTTATGGCATAATGGCCAGAAACTGAGCAAAGACAACTCTATCAAAGTGGAATGGAATGCGGCGGAAGCACCGCAAACGCCATCAGCGCCACCGGTGCAGAATGGCTACACTCAACCAGAACAGCGATATCAACCTGCTCCAGTGAATGGCACGGTTAATGGACGGGGATGGTAGTCGCCACGGCCTGGAGTAAATATATTTTGGGGATGAGATTGTTCATATATCAGAAAGAGAGATTTGTTTTGGCGTAAGGTGAGAGAAATCAAGTCTATAATCTTGATCTGATAGGCCTAGTAATTGGTATTTTTTGGTTATGTATTTTGCCAAGTGATATTAGATCTGACACGAAATTGAAGAACTAGCTACACAGATACTAGGACGCCCAAAAATATTCCATGTGTGATCTTGAATCCTAGTGGCAGCGTGGCCTCCTCTGCAAACGGCGAAAGAGGCGTTGGAACAAGGAGTGTCTACAAGTGAGATCCTTTGGATTGAAGCTAAAGCTCTACAGATCACTAGTTCTCACGTCAGAATAATAGACCCACCTCCTGAAGTTGTGGTTCTCATCTCACCTCGGTCAGATGACAACAGTAAAGTTATTTTTTTTTTCAATAAGCTACCGGTTCATTGTTTTCAGTACTATCAATACTAAAACTCACACTTGAAATTTCTCAGCATGGCCGAGCTTACTACAACAAACGATGCTGTATCATCCACAGGAACTTCAGCAGGAGGACTTCAATGGATCAATTTTTCCGGCTACATTCAAAGAGGACGTCAAGACACTTCTGATTTCCAACTTTCCTGTCTTTTCCTCATGCATCCTCAACATTTGCAATTTACACTAAAAGGCCCCTTAAATCTCATCTTCCGAAGCTACCCAACTTTCATTTCAAGTTCCGCTGTTGGCAACAGCGAAATGTGCTATTATTGATCTAGCTGCAAAAGGAACGCAGTAATTTTTACGGGGTAAAATTGGATATAATTTGCCATTAGTGACATTTAAATTTATACGTAGAGCTATCTACATAATCTAAACCAAGCACGTCTCAAACTAAGCAACTTTTGCAGTATAACGATTAAGTAATGATAGATTAAGCAGGTTCTATAATTATAGACTAAAGTCTCCTTAACACCCACAAACACCCAATTTTAATTCAAATCCATAGCCTACAGAGTTAGAATAGCTCCGAAAATAGTCCAAAGAGTAGAGAAAAGAATAAAGGTAGAGCGAAGAGGCGAGGCTGAGCTAGCCTGGACAGGTGTGGGTGAACTCTGTGCGCTCGAGCCTGAGCCTGAGCCCGAGCCCGAGCCAGAACCAGAGCTGCCGGAACCAGAGCTACCAGAACCTGAGCTACCCGAACCTGAGCTGCCTGAACCTGAGCTCCCTGAACCTGACCTTCCTGACCCTGACCTGGAAGAACCTGACCGAGCAGAACCTGACCGACGTGACACTCTCGAGCGTGACACAGACGGTGTAGAAGCTG